>CAIGRB010106148.1:0-21718 GCA_903798255.1 Fraxinus quadrangulata
TTAAATAATATTATATTATTACTCCTGAAGAGTATGAAAATAAATTTCTAATATTTTAAAAGAATATTAATATATTACTCTTGAATGAGCAACAGCAAATACAACATGCTCCCCGAAATAACATATGTTTCGAAAAATATATCACTTTGAATTAATGATTATCCCTAAAGGAAAACATATAACTCGTGTCATGTAGATATTGATTCTTATATGATTGTATTATGGCTAATCATATTTTCGAGATTTAACTATTTCTTTTGTTTGATTGAATATTTATTCAAATGGCAAATATTGTATTGAACCAAAAATTCAATTACTAAATATATTATTGTTTGACATGATTAATTGGATCATCACTGAATTAATAATGATGCGAAGTTGAATGGCCTCTATGTGTAAGAAGAACGCGTGTCGAGTCTTGAGAGAAGCATACTCCTTTAGGTTGATTATTGAAATACTTGACACAGATTTAAATTGATGGTTACATTCTTCTTTCATTTTAATTTACAATTGGTGCTAAACAAAAGAGAGACATGTATCAAAATTCTGAAAGGCATAAGGTGTGACAAGAAGATAATGTCAAATCTCAAGTCATACGAGCCTAAGCATAACAAAGAGTTTTCTATTTTTAATTATCGAGACCATCATTTTAATTATTTTAATAAGAAAATTATAATTATTTCTTTTATTTAATAAGTTCATCTTTGTCTCTCATTTCTTAAAATTCATTTTTTGTCAAAATCATTTTAACCACACATTTAATTAGATTCACAACTTTAATAGTTTGTTTAGCAACACATTTAATTAAATTTTATCAAAATCTACTAAAAATCTGATGCGATATGGAAAGAAGAAGATTTTATGAAAAAGTGGGGTCAGCTTAAACGGAAATAATTTTTCGGAATGTTCATTATTGGAGAAGTTTGGGTCAATTTTGAGTGAAAAGGGCCGATGAACGATCATTATCGACTAGATTCCATCATTTAGGACTTCGAAAATGTGTTTTTTCATGTTTTTGGAAATTTCGTTTTTAAACAAATTTGAAATTCAATTCCATTTGTGGCGGATTGATTTTGGAGATTAAGGCTTTTAACTTTTGTCATTATCTAGATTTTCATAATTATCATTATCTTATTTAAATAAGAATTGTAAGCCATAATGACATCTAGATTTTTTGATGAAATAAAATTCATTGAGAAATTTTATCCCAATTTCCTCTCTTTCTTGTGATTTGGGAGGAAATCAACAAGTTCGAGCCTTCCAAGTGCAATTCTTGTTCTTCTCTACAAGTTTCATTACGTCAAAATCTAATTTTTTTTTATCTTAACCAAATACAAAAGAGAAATGTCACATTACTCCAACCGTGACACTGTACTGATGCATGCTGCAGTTATTAAAATACTCATAGCAAACATGCAATCATGGTCCATGATGATTCGAGACCTAAAATAAAGAGGGAAAAAAAAAAAAAAAATTTGGAAGACTGCATGCATGCATCATCCTATCCATTTAACCTTAGAAGTGCCACTTTTCATATCTCCCTTGCGATGAAGTGGTCAATTTTACGATTATGTAATTGCTTACCTAAAAAAGAAAAAGAAAGGCATATATTATTGCAACATGTAGCAAGTGGAAAATAATGAATGGCTTATAGACACCAGTTTAAGGTTTAAAAGAACAACTCGAGCAAGTAGAGAGTTGACTTTGGCTCAATTTGGTTATTTCGAAAAATAATATCACTTTGAGTCTCGAAAAATTTCTAAACAGAAGAGTTAGGAGGGGATTTTGACTAAATTCTATTGCCTTAGGGTCATACGGGCACTTTGCCCAAATTCTATTGCTTAGCACAACAAATTGCTTCTTCTGTTAATTCTTCTATTTCTTTGGTGTTTTTCTTATTTTTCATATTTTTTTTAATAGTTGAATCTTAAGCTTCGACAAACTACAATTTGTGAGGTTGATAGCTAGCATAATATTTTATCGATTCTTATGAAATCATCGATGTATCATTAGCAACCAGCGTAATGGGATTCACTTTCAAAGAAAAAGAGTGAGAGATTGATGTCGATAACTCTAATTTATTGAAAGCCTTTAAAGAGAAAAGCAAAAGAAAATTTATAACTAAATTTGATTGTTGTGAATGGCGGACGAAATGGCATGGGTCATTTCATTCTTGGATGAGCGTAAAGTGACAAGTGCTATAATTAACTTCAAAGAAAAAAGTTATAATATCCATAAAAAATGGAGCATAGGAGTAAGAGATGCTAAACTTTAAGTCCCTGTAACATTTAAAGGGTATTCAATCACATCGATCTTGAAAACAAAATCTCTAGGAAAAGTCAATGCCTCGACCAATTATGAGTCAAATTGTCAAAACAGCACTTCACCCTCACCATAGGGCACAGTCACCACACCTAAATTTATTGAAAGCTTTCACAGTAACTACAATTATAGAATTCTTCTAGGTACTTTCAAAATTATTTTGTGTAATAAAACTTTAATTATAATGACAATTAAATTTCAAATGCTTTCTTTATTTTAGGTGGTAATGGCGCTACTATAGTCCGAGTGCTCGTAGCGAAATGCACTTCTCTTTCACAATTAACTGGCCGACAACGATTGACTTGAAGTTTCTATGCTTGTGTTAAGGTTTTATCTAAGGGTGTTAACATTATATGTATGACTTTGTTTTGATGATCAAGCGGGTCCCACCACAGACATCCTTGCACTAAATTCATACATATTTTAGGGGGAAAAAATAAGAATTCTCTTGAGAATTGAGTGTAAAATTTCAAGAGTGTCCCACCATTGATACTCATGCAACCAAATGAATACTTGATTCTTTTCTTATTTTCACTTGAACATTTGGTCTAAATTCCAAAAACCACCATCATGGAGGAGGACAGTTAAAAGCCAAACATTAAAAATGCACTTGACTTGTAAATGGTGGCTAGAAATGCCCAACTAGATTCAAAGAATTCTTGATTTCTTATTGAAATATAGCTTGTAGCCTTTTGCATAGAATATTCAATACTTTCTTGAATTGAAGCTATTTTAGGGGTTAACTGCACCAAATGTCACTAACTTTCACTCCATGTCATTCAAACTCCAATAAGCATTCAAGTCACATCGTAGCCTAATCTTAACAAGATGAACGAGCTTTTAATTTTGAGTATCTACGTCAATTGATTGTACACGCCAAATCCCGTTATCAAGAAATTCAACATAATTCTCCATTCGAACATAGATCAAAATTAATCGTTTTACCGATTTATTATATCGTACTCCGTAATCACACTTTAATACCTGTGGTATCAAACAACAAATATATTTAGTACGACGCCATTCTTTATTTGATAAAATTCACTACAATAGTGCAATTTCTCTTTATTTTTCACAAGCCGTAAGTTGCACGTAGTCCAATTTTTTTTTTCCCTTGGCTACTTGCATTTTCGTAAAGGTATAAAATTTAAAAATTAAAAGAAAAACATAGAATTTGGAACAAATTCTATGGAGGCCTCTTCTTTGCTGCAAAAGTGTCCTAAAAATGAAATATTTGTGCATATATATTTTAAATATTATTCAATATTGTCCACGACTATATATTAAAATAATTATCTTTTTGTACTCTCGAAAAGCTAATCTTTTGGAGTTCTAAAAGAAGAGAAATTATATATACTAACAAACCTCCTAATATAAAATCAGAGTAGGAGAATAGTTTTCTCAAGTCTACCAAAAGATGAATACTATTAATCCGATATTTCATCTGTATACGTTTGAGTTTCAATAATTTTAGCCGGAGAAGGTGAGATAATAATAATAATAATAAACATGCAATAATGTCTAATTTACTTGAACGAAACAATCTCTCCTTCCAAATCAATAGTTGACTTTGTCTCGACCACTGCACATTCGGCTAAAATAGAAAAACCAACAAATTTTTATCATACAACGTTTTTTTTAAAAAAAAAAAATTATTCGTTATAACGTCGAAAATCGGTTCAAAATCCACAATTCAAAGGCTTCAAAATGGGACCCACAACAAATTAGATTAAGATGAGCTGTAAACCACGCTACAAATGGTGCAGTGTCATATAGGACTTTTTTTTTCTTTTTTTTTTAATTAGTTATTATTATAAACAAAAAAAATATTATAATATAGGAGTTGACTAGCGGTGGTTAATATTAAAGAAAATATTGATTAAACAAATAGTATTACGGAAATAATTGATGACCGTTTGAATTTCTGACTAAACAATGTACAATAACGTGATCACGTGTGTTTGCGTTACGTAAAGTTGAAATAACGTTAATTCAGTGCGTGTCTAAGGGGGTCCGATAATGCCTTTGTTCTTTTGATGATTAAAATTATTTAGTCGGAGATATCGAAGCACTTAATTAGTTCAACATTTTTAGTTCGTGTGAACATTTTACTTCTATGAAAACGTTTTACATTACTTCCTGTTTAATATGTATTGATTAGATAAGATTAGATGTGATTAAAAATGCAATAAAATTTATAAATTATTTGTTAAGTCGTGTTCATTGAATATACTATAAGCTTACAATTCCCTTTTAATTGATTTTTTTGGGTAATTAATATACTTATGTTCAATTAATTGTTACTATTCATAGATATTATTCTTACATGGTTACAAGTAATTGGGTGAATTTGACTAAGGTGAATATTGTCAGGTGTCGGCATGCCACACTCCGCACAGTGCGAAGGAATTTTTTTTTTTTTTTCCGACATTCAAAGTCAACAATTGTGTGAATTTTTTTTTCCATGGAGAGATATTTATGGATGAATAGTGCACAACAAGTTAATGAACAGTGATGGATCAGTTTAAGTGTGAAATGGAAAGTGCAAAAGTGAATAGTGTTTTGGTCATCATCGCTTTTAATATAGTAGTAATATAGAATTTTAAACGAAATCATTAGCTTTGAGTTAAGCTGCTAATCATTTCTCGATGTCTATTTTTTAAAGAAAAAACTCATTTGTAAGTAGTGTTTACAAATCACATTTACATGACAGTAAGGTCGCGTCACATTCTCTCATATAAGGTATTCCAATGAAAGATGTCGAAGTGACTCCACGTCACATAGATTGATGTTTGTAAGTATGAATTTCAAACGTTGAGAAAGATTGACGAAATAATATTGCAATATTGCACTATTTTGATAGCGTAGAAGTTTAATTTGTTATGATCTTATCAAGCAAGCTCAATTCAATCACAATATTGAAGCTTATTTACAAAACTAGAAAATGGAAAAACCAAACACAGAATATATGATGTAGAAAGGGCGCCATTTTTTACCCGAGATTTAATTCCGGGACAATCAGCATTTTTGAAAAAACAAATGCCCGAGATCCGCCAGTGTGTGTATTTTGGTGAAATTCTATGGGCTTTAGCAGTATGAGACCACAGTCTCGGGAATATAACCGTGCTAAAAATAAATACTAATATATTATTTGAAGAACCTTTGAATATAATCCAACGGCCTGGAAAAAAGGGGGTGCAATAATGAAAATCTCAATGATGATTGGCCACAGGCTCAGGCCACCTGAAAAGTACTGTATAATGGAATCAACGAGGCTATATTATTGGGGACCCACTTGATTAAAGTCAATCTCTCTCTCTCTGTCTCTCTCCTCACAGTCACAGAAGAGAAGAGAGAGAAACGAAAGATCACCGAACGGACATTCGCACACGGCACACCATTTCCCCTCGTTCAGTCGTACTGATGTACATATGCATGCACTTGAGTCTCACATTAAGCTCGTGTTTAAAAATTTTTTTTTCTCTTCTTACTGATCACATATTTTTAATAAAATAATATTACATATAAATTTTAAAAAAATTCTTTCTTTTTTAACTACATATTTTCTAAAAAAAATTATTTCCCTCATTATAATTTTTTTTAAAATAATTTTTTTTAAAAAGGGCTAAATTTTGTAATACTCTCTTCGTCCAATAAATATATTTACTTTCTTCTAGTCTGTTTCGAATTATAAACAACTTTTCTTTATATTTACTTTCTTTTTCATATGTTTCAAATTTTTTGATATGTTCATATTTTATGTGTTTTATAATCAATAAATATGAACTACTTATATTTATTGTTGGATAATAGTTCGGTTCACTCTTTTATTTGTTTTGGCGGGTTAGAATATGGGCTCGATTGACAGACTTTCCAAGTTACTTTTGAGATTAAAAAGTTGTTTATGAGAATATTTTAGATTATTATTTGAGAGTATTTTGTCTAGAAATTTTTTATGAGGTTCTTCTATATGAAACAAATGTAAAAACAGAAGCCTACCAAAATACAGGTGCTCGATCATTTTACCCAAATACTTATTTAGGTTATGTTTGTTTCGGATTAAAATCAGATTTTAGGCAAAGTCAAACAATCAATATTAACCACATCTTTCATGTGTCCCACATCTTTTCAACCACACATTTCAAAAATTTCTATCACAATCTATTAAAAATCTAATTTTAATCTCTATCTAATACCCACTTAGTAAACCAAAGAGGTGCACATATTCTTCCATTTGCACTGCAATTTGAAATGTTTAGAGTTTTGCATTCGGGTACGATGTCATAATGTTCACAAATATCTCCATTTTAAAAATATTTATGTAACTCGCGCCAAGACAATAAAAGCAGGAATAAATTATTATGTGCACAAGTGTTTTGTACAAGAAGATTTAGGGTACATTTGACATAACTTTTATTTTTTGTAGAAGAGTTTTTGAAAAAAAAATTACTTTAATTTTTGTTTTAAAATTAATTTTTAAAAGAATTTTTTATTACAAAAACACTTTTAAAGGAAATCACATCTGATTAACTTTCTCTAAAAATTCTTCTAGCTGAAAAAAATACTTTTATATAATTTGTCAAAGGATTCAAAAGCAACTTCTAGGGTCTCCAAAACTCATTTTAGCAACATGCCAAATGGGTCCTTAAAGGGGGAAATCCTTGCTGTTTTGATTCTTTGAATAATGATTCTTTGGAGAATTGTGGTTAAAAAGTATAAAAAAAAAAATTTGAATTTACGTGCAAAATATTTTATTGTATGAATGTGTCATTGAAAATGAAAATAATAATTAAAAAGTTTGTTTTAAACAGAGACAAATTTTACATGCCAATAAAAATATATAAATATGAAAATAAACAATTGAATTACAAAAATAGTTACTCAATATGTTCAATATTATCAATATATAAAATTAAAATTAATTTATTTTTATTGTTGGTGAAATTTAATTAAAATGTGATCTTTCTCTGTAGAAAAATTGCAAGGGAAACCACGAAATGAAGATACCTGGAAATTTTTATAAAAATTTTTACTTTGATTTTTTTCAATAAAAAATGAGAAAATAATGATAAAGAAGAGAGAGAAAGAAATCGGAATATTGAAAAGAAGAATATTAATAACATGTTGGATAGAGAGAAACAAACACACACACATAAATATATATTTGAATTTTTTTTATAAAGTCATTAAAAATTATTAATAGGGATAATTGTAGTAGTGGTCCATTACCTTTTACTTTTTGCAGATTTTATCCGAACATTCACTTTGTGTCAATCACAGTTCCAAATCTTTCAAAAAATCACATCTAGGGTCCAAATGGATGGAATCATCCATCTTGCCATTATTTGAACAAAAAAAAAAGTCTAAATTTGATCAATTTTGACCATTTTAAAAGGGTAAAATAGTAATTATACAATTTTCTCACATTAAATAATTAATTGAAAATCACCATCTTCCACAATTATCTTCTTCCACAATCCAGCTCAAACCTCACCTCTATCCTAAAACCAAAATCACCGTTACCCACTGTCGTCTTCGTCACCACCACTAAACCCACAGCCACCATATTCTCTACATCTAATGGAAGCCAAACGTGAAATCAAATTCGAACCCAAATTCACCTCGTCATCCGCCTTAATCGTTGCTACTCTCTTCAAAATCGAACCCAAAATCATCGCTTATTACCCATCTGGTTGCTGTTCTCTATCGTGCCATTGATCAGAAATCACCCCATTTGACACATACAAAATCTGAAAAGCGATGGTAATCCCCGAGCAATACCCCTCACTGGCTATGATGGCCTCAAAATTCAATGTGCCAACCAACGCTTCTTCTTCTTCAATGACATCGATCACACTCATCCCCAGTCTCCTTCCTCATCCTTAACCACGACGACAGTTTCCTCTATTTTAAAGTAATTTGGGGTCTTCATTTGTGTTGTTAATGTGGTAAATGTGTTTTAAGGAATAACTGTGGTGGTAGGTGGAGTTGACGATGCTAGTATAGTCGGTGCGATTGTAAACCAGATTTGATTTGTGTTGTTAACGTGGTAAATGGAACCACCATCTAGATCCGAAGCCAGATCAAAGAGAGCAGTGAAGAAATTGCTGGAAAGCAGCCAAAATTGCTTCCTCCATCGGACGCCGATAAAGAAATTGGAAAGGGAAGCAGTCAAAGATTGCTTTCTCCATTGGACGACGGTGAAGAAATTGGAGAGGAAAGCAGTCAAAATTGCTTCCTCCATAGGATGGCAGTGAAGTATTTTGGAAGTGAAGGTGGAGGATGAAGCCAATCAACTCTTGCAAACTTTTGGGACTTGTAGTGGCGATGGTGGCTAGAAGGTTTTCTAGTTTTGATTGGGGATGGGTGGGGTGGGGTGGAGTGGAAGGTGGGTTTATCTAATTTAATTTTAAAGTGTAATATGAGGAAAAATGAAAATTACCATTTTACCCTTTTTAATTTGGTAAAAAATGATCAAATTTTGATTTTTTTTTTTTTTGGTCAACTAACGATAAGATGGACGATTTCCATCCATTTGGACTTTATGCGAATTTTGGAAAGGTTTGAGATTATGACTGACACAAAGTGAAAATTAGAGTAAAGTCTGCAAAAAAGTGAAATATTAAGAATTGCTACTACAATTATCCCTTATTAATATTTTAAAAACACACAACTTTTTAGGACTAAAAACTTTTGATTTAATTCATGACTTTTATGAATTTTTAAAAGTCTATAAAAATCTTTTTGGATACTTAAAAACTTAACAAAGTCTTAGCTAGAGTTTTGAAGTTCCCAAAAACCTTTAGAAGTCTAGATTGAATACACTACTCAAAATCCGTAACTGCACTGGCCTCTGTATGTATGCATTAATGGTTATCATGTTGACGAGCTGAAGACCTACTTTTTTCTACGTTATTTGTACAGTTTTTATTGATAACTAACACCGTCACATTTATAAATTTTAAAAATTATTTTTTATATAAATGACTCGACCGTCAACCAAGGTTATTAGCCACGTTTGTACAATTGGCTTTAGCCTTTTTGCAACAAGTGGGGCCAAAAGAGACCTCATTTTGGGCGGCGTGTGCGTAAGGGTTGGCAGGCTTCCTAGTTGACAAGAGAGTAAATTAATACGTACATCACCAGAGGGAGGTGGGGACCACCATCATAGACGTGAGGTATAAAAAGAGGGGTTGGGCATGCCGAGGAAATCAGCAATTTTCGACTCTGACTTTCCGATGCATTGGCTGCTTAACTAATATTTTCTCCGTTCATCATCTCTCTTAATTTATCGCTTCCTTCTTCGCCGTCTGTATCTCTCTATATAATTTATTTGAGGAGGAGCAAGGACCAAACATGGGTGGAATTACTCTCGAGGAGATAAAAAATGAGACTGTTGATCTGGTAATCACACTCACTATTTTGATTTCAAATTTTTTTTTTTTTAAATCTTCAAGTTGAATGATACGATTAAATTTCTCGTTTTAGTTAATTTGGTATATAATTTTCAGAACTTCCTCTTGATTTTTTGCAATCTTAGGATTATTGCTAACTAAATTTGCTTCATTGCGTGCTTGAAGATTGATAAACACGATTCATTTTATTTGCGTGAGATTTGATTTAGATGCTCAATTTGCTCCCACTTTTATTTAGAACCCGTTTGACGAAGTTTTTAAAGAGTTACTTTCGAGACTAAAAAACTACCTTTCAATTTGAACTTTTGAACACATGTGAATAATGATATGAAAGTGTTTTTAAAGGAAGTTGATTTAACGTAACTTTCTTGCCCTGGCTACCAATCGCCCCTTAATGCCCTTCTTTTCCAGTATACATACATATATACATGAAAAAGCACATGCATGAATTTTATCATTTCGAATCTCACTGAATTTATTTTATCATACTTAAAATTTTAGATAAATCGATTCGGTCCAATCTTTTTCTTTGTTTTTATAATTTAATTGGGTTGTCAGTCATAACTTCTCTGTTCTTTATTTCAGTTTCAATTTCTTATAAACTTTATTCAATAGAAAATAAAAATTACAATCTGATCCGGGGAACACGGGGACTGAGTACAACTTGCTTGCTAGATATAAAAATAAATTTACCTCTCCCCAAAGGTTTGCTCTCAAAATTCACATGGTTAGGTTTTAAAAGTTGGTCAATCATTGTCAGCCTAACAATTTGAAAAACACTCTTGCTTCTATGTAATTAGATATAGTTAATATCTAAAATTTGTTCGTAGACCGTGAGTTTTAATCCAGCGGTCTAGATAATTAGAGCTCGGTGTAGTTACGATGAATAAATTGATATCGATTCTTGATATAGATAGAAGTACATAGAATAAAGCTACGTAATACAACTAAACGCTCATCATCAGTTTAAGTAGCATTGAGATCGACGACCTACGATTAGCTAAAAAGGTACAATTGATTATTAATTGCCACTTAGACTAATTATCATATAACATTATGAAATATTATATCACGAATAAACCAATTATAGTCCTTTTTTAAAAATTTTATCATGTTTTGAGTAATTATGAAGGATGTGTACCTTTAGAAAAATGTCTTTTTTTTTTTTTTGCATTATTTGCGTACTTCTTTTATAAGTGGTTTATAAGTTTAGTTAAAATAAACAATTAATTTCAATTACACATTTATAAATATTATTCATTATTATCAAACATTTTGTAGATGCATTATTATTTGTTTTACTATTTTTCTCTGCTAATCATTTATAAATTTGACCGATGAAATCTTAAGCCCTTGTTTTGGCTCAATTTTAATGAAGTTTTTGGGAAAAATATATTTTGGAATACTGATTTTTCTGGAGAATATGGGGATAAAATGAATGAAAAATTTGAATTTGCGTGTAATATTATTTTATTAAAAAATACGTGATTAAAAACAAGAAAGACAAAAATGTATAAAATTAAAATTAAATCCAAACATGGGCTAAATTTATATGACTTTGTCCAGTTTTTACTAATTAATTTGTTGTAACAAAAATGAAAAAACATCTGTATCTGATTATTCAGAAATCTGTTTGGGTACTTTTTCCGTGGTACTCCTCCCTCGTATATTTTTGTGTTGGGATGAAAATCTTTTATTAACGGTTTCCTGACTTTCCTCTCTGTTTATGACTACTGAAAGCTGATATTTTTTGGCACCTTGAGGCTAACCAAACCCCAGTATTAACCTTCATCAAATTAATTAATCTATTCAAACAATTCATATTTAAAAAAATTATTTTTTAAATTGGATTTTTATTAGAATGTATAATTAAAAAGTAAGAAAAAATTGTGAATTTACATGTAAAATATTTTATTATATACTTGTATCGTTAAAAATGAATACATAAAAAAAAAATTCAAATAATGTGAGGGGCTTCTATATTTTATGATTTCTCTGAAAAGCGTGCTCAATTTAGGCCATTGTGATTGGTCGAGAAACCCATGCCATTTTGTGATGGGAAACTCAGTTGTGGTCCCCTCACCAGCCAAGTACAGTGAAGTCAACTTTTGCATGTATGTCCACGTGACTGCTTGCATTATCCATGTATGAATTATGCTACAGTAGAGCATGAGTCATTATGATCACACTTAGTCCAAATTGATGGTCATTTTTGAGAAAAAAAAATTTTTTTGAATAGTAATTTTTTTAAAAGAATACGTAGTTAAAAAGTAAAGAAAATTGTTGAGTTCGAGCAAAAATATTTTATTGTGTGAATGAATAGTTGAAAATGAGTATGTAAATTAAAGAATTTTCTTTTAAATTTATCTTATCCTCGTCCAATACTTTTAATTTTTAAAGAATAATGTTATTTAATACATTGGTGCTACAACACCAATTTAAATAATGTTAAGTGATAGACTCAATAAAAAGTAGAATTAAGTGATTTATTTAATTGTACATCTCATTTAGCCCCTATTTGAGCCCGATTTTTGCGTCAAAATGCATTTTGTAATAGTGTTTTGTTAGAGAATGTATAAATGAAAGAAAAATTTTGGATTTATGTGTAATATTATTTTACTAGAGAATGTGTTGTAGAAAATAAGAGAAAAATATATTTTAGAATTAATGGAGCCTAATTTCGCATTAATGTCACATAGATTGGTGTTTTAACATAACATTACTCATTTTTGTTAGCTGTGTTATATATATATATATATATATATATATATGAATTTTAAAAATGTCAGCCAAACAAGTTCTTAATGTGGTTATTTACTGTTATGATGTTTGTATCTCTGATAATTTGTGTTATAAAAAATGAAATAGATAGTAAACAAAGATTAGATTTTTGTTAATGGTATAAACAAATAACAGGAAAAAGTTCCGATAGAGGAAGTGTTTGAGCAGCTGAAATGCTCCCGGGAAGGGTTAAGTTCCGATGAAGGTGCTAACAGGATTCAAATTTTCGGCCCCAACAAATTGGAAGAAAAGAAGGTGTTCCTCTTCTCTTTATAACAGGGAGTTTTACCAGTTAAATACATTTAAATTGCAATGCTTGATAATGGTTTTTGTCCTTGAAACACAGGAAAGCAAAGTACTTAAGTTCCTTGGTTTTATGTGGAATCCACTTTCATGGGTCATGGAAGCTGCAGCAATAATGGCAATTGCCCTGGCTAATGGAGGTGGAAAGCCCCCGGATTGGCAAGATTTCGTTGGTATTATTTGTTTGCTTGTTATCAACTCGACTATCAGTTTCATTGAAGAGAACAATGCTGGAAATGCTGCTGCAGCTCTTATGGCTGGTCTTGCTCCTAAAACGAAGGTATCAAATTTTTTAACGTACCTTCCCAAATGCAGTATGAAACTCTTGATGTATGCATTAACTTCTCGTGTTTGATGACTGCTCAACGATAGGTCCTCAGAGATGGTCGATGGAGTGAGCAGGAAGCGTCCATTTTGGTTCCTGGAGACATTATAAGCATTAAACTGGGAGATATAGTTCCGGCTGATGCTCGTCTTCTTGAAGGTGATCCATTAAAGATTGATCAATCCGCACTCACAGGAGAGTCGCTTCCTGTCACCAAGAATCCTTATGATGAAGTTTTCTCTGGTTCAACATGCAAACAAGGTGAGATTGAAGCTGTGGTTATTGCTACTGGTGTTCATACTTTTTTCGGGAAGGCAGCGCATCTTGTGGATAGCACAAACCAGGTTGGGCACTTCCAGAAAGTGCTCACTGCAATTGGTAACTTCTGCATTTGCTCCATTGCGGTTGGAATGCTAGCCGAGATTATTGTCATGTACCCAATTCAACATAGGAAGTACAGGCAGGGGATTGACAATCTCCTCGTTCTGTTAATCGGAGGCATTCCTATTGCCATGCCCACTGTCTTGTCCGTCACAATGGCTATTGGATCTCACAGGCTATCACAGCAAGGTGCCATCACCAAGAGAATGACTGCCATCGAGGAATTGGCTGGCATGGATGTCCTGTGCAGTGACAAGACTGGAACTTTAACCCTCAATAAGTTGACCGTTGATAAAAGCTTGATTGAGGTCTTTGCAAAGGGTGTAGACCCTGATCAGGTTCTGCTTTTAGCCGCAATGGCTTCTAGAACTGAGAATCAAGATGCAATTGATGCTGCCATTGTCGGTACCCTTGCTGATCCAAAGGAGGTATGTGTGATTTTTCTTTCTTTTCTTTTCATTTTATAAATATTATATATTAAAAACTAAATAGAGTTCAATGGCTCATGGTACGTGTCCTCGATTCTTAGGCTCGAGCTGGTATCAGCGAGGTCCATTTTCTCCCCTTCAACCCTGTGGACAAGAGGACTGCTTTGACTTACATCGATTCCAGTGGTAACTGGCATCGAGCTAGCAAGGGAGCCCCAGAACAGGTACTCTTTCTTATTTTCAATTTCTTGGCTTCCTGCTTGGTGAATATATAAGATGTTACTAGGCAAACATACTGATTTTCTTTTTCTTTCTATTTTGCTCCCTTCTGAGATCAGATTTTGACTCTCTGCAACTGCAAGGAAGACCTCAAGAAAAAGGTTCACGGTGTTATTGATAAATTTGCTGAGCGCGGACTTCGGTCATTGGCAGTTGCAAGACAGGTTTGCAATGAAAAAACTGCGGGAATTTAGATATTTTCCCAATTGGAAAATTATGTTCCAGTTACTGAGGTCAATGTTATATTTCCAGGAAGTGCCACAGAAATCAAAAGACAGCCCTGGCGGTCCATGGCAGTTTGTTGGATTGTTATCCCTGTTCGATCCTCCCAGACATGACAGTGCCGAGACCATCCGCCAGGCCCTCCATCTTGGTGTTAATGTGAAAATGATTACTGGTAATTCCATATTTATCATTCTGAAAGGCAGTACTATAGCTACTTATTATGTTCTTTTAGTCGGTTGCTTATTTATATTAATGTGTCAATCACAGGCGATCAACTCGCCATTGCTAAGGAGACTGGGCGCAGGCTTGGTATGGGAACAAATATGTACCCCTCTGCTTCATTGCTTGGGCAACATAAAGATGAATCTATTGCTGGTCTTCCTGTTGAGGAGTTGATTGAGAAAGCAGATGGTTTTGCTGGGGTCTTTCCGGGTGGGTTTTTTAGTCCGTGAACCCTTCACATTACATTGCATTATGAAAATTTATAAACCTTCTAACAGTGGAAAGGGAAATTCTTATTCTTTCTCATTGGCATGCAGAACACAAATACGAAATAGTGAAGAAGTTGCAGGAGAGCAAGCATATTGTTGGAATGACGGGAGATGGTGTCAATGATGCACCGGCTTTAAAGAAGGCAGATATTGGAATTGCAGTTGCCGATGCTACAGATGCAGCAAGGGGTGCTTCTGACATTGTACTCACTGAACCTGGGTTGAGCGTTATCATCAGTGCAGTATTGACCAGTCGAGCTATTTTCCAAAGAATGAAGAACTACACAGTTATCCATTTCTTTTTTTTTTTTTCTTCTCCTTGTACAGTTACTTTTTTGGCTGAAGCAGGTATAAATTATTTCCGTTTTCGTTTTGCCAGATATATGCAGTCTCCATCACAATCCGTATTGTTGTAAGTTCATTACTGCATTTGAACTAAGAAAGTTACTATAATTCCTGAGATTGATGGACTTCTTATGCCCTCTGCTTCTTGTTTTGCAGTTTGGTTTCATGCTCATTGCTTTGATTTGGAAGTTCGATTTCTCTCCATTCATGGTTTTGATCATTGCCATCCTGAATGACGGTAAGATTTCGCTTTCTCATTTGAATAGCTCTTATATTTTGCGTGACGCAGGGAAACTGATAGATCAATAATTTTGTTCTATTTAGGAACAATTATGACAATTTCAAAGGATAGAGTAAAGCCATCTCCTTTACCTGATAGTTGGAAATTGAAAGAGATATTTGCCACCGGCGTAGTACTTGGAGGTTACCTTGCACTGATGACTGTTTTATTCTTCTGGATTATGAAGGAAACTGACTTCTTCTCGGTGAGGAATAGTAATGTTTCTTGTATGTATGCTTCTAAATTATAAATAGTTTCAATGTGAAGTAAAAATAACCAACTGCCTGCAGGATAAATTTGGTGTAAGATCTATTAGAAATAGTGAACACGAAATGATGGCTGCTCTTTATCTACAAGTGAGTATTATCAGCCAGGCCCTGATTTTTGTGACCAGATCACGAAGCTGGTCGTTCATGGAACGCCCCGGATTACTGTTATTGACTGCTTTTCTCATCGCACAGCTGGTAATTCTTCCATGCCTATTGCGTACCTTTTCAAAAATTAAAGACCTTCTCTAAGTCTTCTGTGCGAAACTTCTTCTCCCTTGTGCCTTTATCATAGTTAAATTTCTTCATCTATTTGTGAAGAGAATAAAGATTGAATGTAGATAGAATGTCAAGTTCTAAGATGCTGAAACGTTTAATGATGTAGATTGCTACTTTAGTAGCTGTATACGCCAACTGGGGGTTTGCCAGAATCAAAGGATGTGGTTGGGGATGGGCTGGTGTAATCTGGCTATTCAGTATCGTATTCTATTTACCGCTAGACCTAATGAAGTTTGCCATTCGTTACATCTTAAGTGGAAAGGCCTGGCAAAATTTGTACGAGAACAAGGTATAACTCTGTCCAACAAAATGCCTAGATCCTGTCCTTCCCTTATCATGTTCATTTCGCTAACTTATCATGTGTTTTACTTGGAATAGACGGCTTTCACCACCAAGAAGGACTATGGCAAAGAGGAGAGAGAAGCACAGTGGGCTCTTGCACAGAGGACCCTACATGGCCTTCAAGCACCAGAGACGACTAATACTTTCAACGAGAAGAGTAGCTATAGAGAACTTTCTGAAATCGCAGAGCAGGCCAAGAGGAGAGCTGAGATTGCAAGGTATGAATTGACTTGTTCGATTAGTCCCTTCTACAATTACTAGTTTTGCTGTGATCCTTGTGAATTATAAAAATTGTCTATTTCTGTTTTTATCATTTTAGGCTTCGGGAGCTGCATACGCTCAAGGGTCATGTCGAGTCAGTCGTGAAGCTGAAAGGCCTCGACATTGAGACAATCCAGCAGCACTACACCGTGTGAAGAATATGTTTCATATGAGACGAACAAGAGCAAGATGCAATAAGTATGAAATAGAGAACAGCAAGATTAACTTTGATAAATCTGTCTAGACGAAGGGAGGCAGTAACAAGCCATAATTCCCAATCTATCTTTTCTTGTTTTCTGATGTACCGAATGTGTGGGTTTTCTGATGTATTTGTAAGTGCCCACAGGTTCTCTGGTCTTTGAATATGAGTGCACAATGACATCTCATGTAAAACAGTCAATTTTTCTACTCAATCTGGTTTTTCCCTGGTTTACCATTTGCCGTAATCCTTGAATCATCTTCCTGTTATACCATTGTTGTGATCTTTGGTTACTATCTGTTCTGATATTTTCACCGATAGGAATCAAGATCTGATTCCCCCATGAATATATAATGCATTGAAGATTTAGTGACACTGCAATATTGGTCCCAACTTCTGAAGTGGATTCTGCACAGTTAGGATGACATTACTGAATAAAAGATTGCGCACATATTTTTGTTGAATTGAACTGAATTATACCTCAATTTAGAGTATATATTAGGATCCTTGTATCTAACTCGTTTACAAAAATACACATAATTTCGTTTGACATTAGTCTAGACTAGTATTCATCATCATCATCTTCATCCCTTGATCCACGGAATCGCCTAACAACAGCAGAAACTGCACCGAGGAATAGAAATAAAGCAAAGAGTTCAAATCCACCTCCAATCCCAACAGCAACACTTGGACCAGGTGCAAAGAATGAAAAGGGAGACCAACCCCATCCACCATAAAATGGCACGCCAAAGCCATATCCGTATCCACCAACTAAAGGAGGGGCAATTGGTGGGTTGACATACACATTGGTTCTGCAAGAAAAAAGCAATTTAAACTAGTCAAAAAATGTAGGGGTTTCTTAAGCCATTGGTAATCAAGCTTTACCGGACTGTAACATCAAATAATCCATGAGAAGTCACATAAAGAAGAAATAAGACACGAGTTTACAGCTCTTTAAACCAAGAAAAAATCGCTATCTAGACTTTCAAATTTATGTCTGTAACTAGAGATTTTGTCCCCGAAAAAGGAGCAGAGTGCTGAAATAGTATAAAATTAACAAGGTCAATTCTCCTGCTCAACTTTATTCAAGATGAAAATTTATATCTGTGATGGAATACCATTTCAAATAGCATTAGCATAGACACCGAACTTCATTTCCCATTGCATTTGTTTATTCGGACAAGACGAATATTCGTATATCGAAGAAACCATCTCGAACTTAGTAGTCTTCAATGGTTAAAATTGGCTGATGTCTTCATGATTCAAAAGATATAATTTTAGAACCACAGTTACCCTGCATCATTAGAATTTTCCGATGATATCATAGAGAAGACTTCATTACCAATGAAGTCAGCACAATATTTGAACCTGGAAATCTTATACAGTTCCACATTTTAACAGATTCCGCTTATAATTCTGTAAATAGGGTTCCCAAAATACTTTTTAATCACATGGATGATGGAACTACTAAAGCCTAATTCAATTATCAGCAGCATAAACAAACTTTAAATTCAACAAAATTGTCCCCTTTCAAATATTTCTCTACACATTATTTATCATTCTTTAGTAAAATATAGTTACAAACTTACAATACAAATGCATTAATTTTGATTAAAATCCGGAAAACTACCTTGAATTGTTGATTCTTGGGCCAGAGGAGGGCGGCGCTGATGGCCGGAAAGCCTGGCCACCTACTCGGCCACCAGTTTTGGCGGCTGATGCAGGATCAACTGAGCCCAGTGTCAACACCCCAGCAGCCAGTGCAACAAGTGCCAATTTTGCAAACTGGTTTTCAGTTTTACTGCCATATTTCATTTCCACAAACCAAATTTTCACTACACCCATAAAAACATAAAGCAGAAAAAACGAAAAATCAACAATATAAGCAGGATTTAGAATCTTTACATACCTAGGAAAATCTTCCTGGCTGTGTTTGGATGAGATGAGAACAGATTTTATAGGGATTGTAGTGGTTTTTCTCTGGGGTTTGAATTTTGATGTAAGAGGACTAACTATGAAGCCACTCTCAAGTATGGGAACTGACATTTTCTGTGAAGTATAAGATTTGGTTTAAGGATCTTGTAATTAGGCTAGTTTCAAGAATTTCTATGGAGGCCTGGTGTTTAAGGTTTACTTGATAATTATTGTTCGTGAATATAGGGGATGATCCAATTGGTGATTGAGAAGAGGCCACGTGTAAATATAGCCGTGGTGAATTGGAAGTTTCAAGAAATCTTTGATTTTTTGTAGCAACCTATGACTTTCCAAATTCAATAATTCCCCTTGCACATAACTGTTTTTTTCTGTCAAAATGACAAAATACTCACATGAAAGTGGAGTCATGTAAATAAAATATTATTATAAAAATTGGGACCTTTCCCCATGTGTGTTTTCTGTCATTTTTACAGAAATTATTTTAAATAACTGCAGCAACGTTCTTCCAAATTTGGTGGGTTTTGATAAAAATCTGACCTTTAATAAATTTTTTAATTAAAAATATTTGGATCATATGAAATGTTTGATTATTTTAAGAAATAGAAACCAACCATAGATTTGATCTTTGAGTACAAAGAAACTATTAGATATTAGTTTAATGATTTCGGAATTAGAAGATTATTTAAAATATTAAAAAAAGATATTTACGGTAATAAATTGGACGTTGAAGATCTATTTTTAATATTTGGAATAGGCAGAATACCTCATTTGTAATTTGTCTAGTAAATAAGTTTAAAGAGTTGTCTCAGCTCAACTTGCTTAATTTTAGTCCAAACTCCTCTACTTAAATGTCATAATAATAGCCCTGTTTGGTTTAGATAAAATTTTGATTTTTAGTAGATTTTAATAAAAGTAAATGAAATATGTAATTGAAAAATTGTAAGCGTCATGAAATGTGTGGTTAAAATTAATTATTGACTTTAACTTAAATTTTAATTAAATTTTTTAACTATATCAAATAACGGCTAAGCAATCATTTTACTCGCAAGTATAGAGTGTTATCTTAGTTCAAATCCTTTCAATGTCTATTTAATTTCATGCTCAGAGATATAAATTACTTAAATAATTGAAGCAAATTTAGGAAGTGTTTATAAACGTTAATAATGAGTGGTGAATACTTATAAATTTCACTAATGTGTATATTCAAAATTGAAAAATAATTTGAATATTTATAAACATGAGTCAAATATAAGCTAAGTGTGACACAAACTCAGGAATTCAGATAATTGGTTTCAGGAATTTGAGAAAAGCAACAAAAAGGTCAAAATTCAGAGGCTAAATGCAAAATTGCAAATAAAAAAAAAATCATTTCACGGAAAAAAAAAAAAAAGAGATAACATTGAAAAGAAATCTAGATTCTAGATGGGGTATATTTGTCGCTCACTATTTGTAGAACCGAATTGGAACCAGCCAATTTGATCTGATTCTCTAAGAAGAAAGTAATCATTTCGATTTTTTATTGTACAGATTTGGTCCGGTTCTGATTCTATTGAGAGAACTATAACAAGAATCAAACTACTCATTATTATCATCAGTGCATTGCACCGATACCTAACTAGAACTCCTAACCATAAGATAAATCGAAAGGTCCAAAACTCAAATAGCTTAGACTCTATCACACAATGCAGCTTCATTGCAGTTGCTGTCAAGATTTACTCTTAGGCCATGTTTGATTATAACGAATTTCATAGAAAATGTCACTTTCGAAGAAAATAAATCTCACTTTGACCGTTTGATTGCAACATGGAAATGAAAACTGAATTCCAAGGTGCAACCACTTTAAACTGTATTTTCTTTATTTTCATGGAAAACGAATTCACATGAGATTTGTGAGTTTTAATTTTTCAACTAACATGGAATTATAATTCCTTTTGACCTTTGTCTATCAAACGGAGTCTTAGATCTTTCAGTACCCAATTCGATTGAGTGTAATCTTGATTGAAGGTGGCACGTGAATTGGAAATACTAGAACTTGACTCAAAATATAATTTGAGTTTACTACGTTATATATATAGACATACACACACTTGTGCCCCGATTCATTGTCTATTCTTTTGAGGCAGGAATTTGATTATATCACAAAGAAGCACTCAACTACAGTGACTAAGAAGTTTAAATTCAAGTTCTAAAGACTCGTGTCGAGATTGTAAATGTAAGTTTTCATCGAGAATCTCCTAGTTGATTTATGTTCTACTCTTTCAAAATATAGATCATTGGCTAATAAAAAAACTTGACAACTCTCTAATTGAAGGAAAATGCTTGTTGTAAATTACAAATTACAAATTCTTTTATAGATTGATGAGGTGATGATATATTGAATTGGAACTATTAAAACATTTTCTAAACTTAAATTGTGTGCATATATAATGTGGGCAGTGGCGGACCCAGCACCCGGCGAGCCCCGGCGGCCGCCCGTGCTGGATCCGCCGGAACATGTTTTTTTTTTTTAATAAATAAATGTTTTACATTATATAACTGGTAAGTGCTTTTGTTTTCATTAATTTCTTACAGCTCAGTTGGCTCAAGCTTGTTTATTCACGCGAGAGGTCCCGGTTTCGAATCCTTTGGCTAACAGTTTTATTAGTTTTATTGTGAAATATGTTTAATTCTTCAATTTTGCCAAAATGAAATGGATTGGATTCGAACCAGTGACGCTTTCTACAAGACATTGAAGCCTTGACCATTGTGACACTCACATATTTTGAAATCTAATTTACCAAATTAATATATGTAACATACTAGCGGTTTTCACGTAATTATAAAAGTTTGAACCCATGCTCCATTTAAATTATACAAAACTT
>CAIGRB010106148.1:49242-83330 GCA_903798255.1 Fraxinus quadrangulata
ATATATATTCCCATTTCTTCCCAAAACGTGAGTGTGGTGCAAGAGAGGAGCCGTGAGAGAGAGAGAGAAAGAGAGAGAGGCAGATGATTTGTGGGTGAGTTTTTTTGGTGAGATTCTACCATTTTTATTCACCTCTTCTTCCTTCCTGTGTGGACTTGCAAATCACCACCACCATGATCCTTTGTGGATGTGAAACTTGTGGCAACCGGTGGAGGGAAGTGTTGGGTCGGACTTGAAGCCGTGTGTTGTCGTTTGGTGTTTTTCTGATGAATCATGGAGCAATTGGAGTCTATTTACTTACAACATGCACTAGATTAATTACATGTTTTGTAAAGTCTATAAAAGCTCGTGATCTTGTACAATCTTTGCAAACTTACAAAATCATATGCACAGCACAAGTTTCTAACTAGTTTGCTTAAAAATTTAATTAACAAGATTGATTATATTCACATTACATTTCTGTTAATTATATCACATTTTAATTAAATGAAATTCCTAAACATTTGCTCAATTTTTGCATTTATATCTCCAAATATTTTCCTTCATATTATTTCTTCAACCTTTTATAATTAACTCATCTTATACCAGTTATGGCCAAAATATATAATAGGACAAAGTAAAAAGATTTATTTACCCTTCTTATTTTTAAATAAGTAAAATAAACAATAAATACAAAAGTTTGACAAAATATTTTCGCATGTTAACAGAATATTTGGATAAAAAAATATCATCTGAGATCAAATGATAACTAATTGCAGGTTAAAGATAAAAATGCAATAAAAAAATTAAAGAAATAAGTGCAAAAATGAGTTAGGGACCTTTTATGGCAATTAAAATGTGATATGAATATAATTATCCAAAAGATTATTGTTACGCCTCTTTTAGCGAGACTTTAAATACTACTACGTGGCAAGCGAACCTTGACCCGCACTCCATGTCATTCCGACCTAGTGGCAGTTTGGTCCCCCATGAAAATGTCAAATTTCTATGAGAGGCCGAATCCATTTGCAAGAATCAACCCCATATGGGAATCAAACTATCATGGACGAGGTTGGCTTCTAGGAGATCGGCGGAAGATCTTCTATGCAATCTTCAATAAGTGATTTGTATGACAATTTACTACTATCATTGCCCCACGTGTCAGATTTTGAACAACAAAATCATATTGGCATTAAATGCTCATAATTGATTAATACCTATGACAAGAAGCCTTAGTTGTCTGGATGAGGCCGCACATATTTTCATCCAACTATTATTATCCATCATCCTCTACTATAAAAGCTCACACAATGCGTCATTCTAAAGGTAGTGCAAATTTAGACTCTCAAACTTTAACTTTGCTATTTACATTTACTCAAATATTCACCCGCAAAATCGAATCCCTTTTTACATAGGCTTGCTTCTATAGCACCTCCACACTCAAATATTTATTGCTTCAACTGATTTGACCGTCAAAGTGAGCGCGACCAACTCTACCACCAACGAGAAAGGTCACATGTGACTAATGGTTTATCCCGATGTGCAAGAACTGGCTTACGTGGACGCGAGGGTCTTGGGATCTGATGGTTACGTTTGAGGTACAAAAATCGAGGTCACACAGATTGGCGAAAATGAGTTTAGCCTCCCATAGGGATTCGACCTCTTAATGGGGGTTCGGCCAACTACTGGTGGAATTACATGGAGTTCGAGTCTAGGTTCACTTGTTGCGATACGACAACACCACTTCACATAACATGATATCGATTTATTTCAACTTAAAAGTCCACACATTATATAAATATTAATACGTGGATTTTGGAGACTATTGTTACGTCTCTTCGAGCGAGGCTTCATGTACTACTACATGGCAGTTACAGGACAATTGAATCTGGGCTTGCACTCCATGTCATTCCGCCCTAGTAGCAGTTTAGTCAAACTCCCACAAAGAGGTCGAAGCCCTATGGAAGATTGACAAAAGATCTTCTGTGCAATTTTCAATGAGTGATTGACATGACATTCATTGCTACCGTCACCCAACCAGTCAAATAAGTCAAGTCTAAGTGTTGTGTTAGATTTTGGGCAGCAAAATGGCATTAACATTAAATGCTCATGATTGATGATACCTATGACAAGAAGCCTTAGCCGTCTGGATAAGGCCACGTATATTTTCATCCAACGATTATTATCCACCCTCCTATATTGAAAAAGCTCACACAATGCTTCATTCTAAAGGTAATGCAAGTTTCGACTCAAACTATAACTTTGATATCTACATTTACTTAGATATTCTCCCCCATAGCCGAACCCCATTTTACATAAGAGGCTCGCGTCTAAAGCACCTCCCATACTCAAATATTTATTGTTTTATCTGTCTTGATCGTCGGAGTGTGCGCGACCAACACCACTACCAAGGGAAGGCCACGTGTGGAAATGGTTTGTCCCAATGTGCAAGAACTAGCTTACGTGGATGCGAAAGTTCTTGGGGTCTGTTAGCTACGTTGGAAGTACAAAAATTAAGGTTAACAAATTGGCGCAAATGGATTCGGTCTCCTATAGGGGTTCGACCAAACTGCCACTGGGATAAAATGACATGGAGTGCGAGAACAGGTTCGCTTGCTACGACACGCTAAAACACCACTTCAAATAACATGATATCGCTTTATTTCAATTTAACAATCCACGTATTATATAAATATCCATATATGGACTTCGAGGACTATTGTTACGCATCTTTCGACAAGGCTTCAAGTACTACTACATGGTAGTTAGACGGCAAGCGAACTCGAGTCTGCACTCCATGTTATTTCGCCCTAGTAGCAGTTTGGCCAAATCCCCATAAAGAGGTTGAACCTATATGGGAGGCCGAACCCATTTGCCGGATTCGACCCCATATGGGAACCGAACCCTCATGGACGAGATGAGGCTGTTAGGAGATAATAGAAGATTTCTATGCAATATTCAGTGAGTGATTGATGTGACAATTCACTACTATTGTCGCCCAACCCAACCAAATAGGTCAAGTCTAATTATCATGTCAAATTTTGGGCAACAAAATGGAATTAGCATTAAATGCTCATGATTGATTGATACCTATAACAATAAGCCCCAACCGTCTGGATGAGACCACATATATTTTCATCCAATGGTTATTATTTATCACTCTCTACTATAAAAGCTTACACAATGCGTCATTCCAAAAATAATACAAGTTTGGATTCTCAAACTATAATTTTGCTATTTATATTTACCCAAAGTCAAACCTCCTTTTATATAAAAGGTTTGCGTCTAAAGCACATTTCATATTGAAATATTTATTGCTTCAATTGACTTGGTCATCGAATGTGCGCGACCAACTTCACTACCAACGTCGAAGGCCATGTGTGGCTAACAGTTTATCCAAGTGTGTAGGAACCGAATTATGTTGACGCGAAAGGCCTTAGAATTTGTTGGCTACGTTGAAAGTACAAAAATCGAGGTCAATAATTACTTCTAGTTTGTCCCATTTTATGAAGATTAAAATCAGATTTTTAGTAGATTTTGATAAAAGTCAATAAAATATGTGGTTAAAAAGTTTGAAATCCCACAAATATATTATTAAAATTAATTATTGATTTCATATTAGATTAAAATCTATATTTTAATTTCTCCAAATATGGGCTTTATTCCATTTATAGTTTATACTTGTTTATTGGGGTATCAACGAGTCGAGTCGAGTCGAGCTACGAGCCGAAACTCGAAGCTCAAGCTTGATTCGAGTAAAAATGATTCAGAATTTTTTTTTTTACCTGAGCCGAGGCGAGTCGAGCAAAAACTCAGCCAAAATTTTAGGCTCCACCCGAGCTCAATTTTTTTTCTCGAGGGTCGTCCGTAGCGAGCAACAATGACATCCTTAGTTTGGTAGTGCTTATAAGCGTTGTTTTGTATTGAATGTGTGAACTGTGAATAAGTAGAAAAGTAAGTTTTGGATCGTGAGAAATGTATATAAATCCTTGAAAATTAAAAAAATTATAATTATAAGGTTTCCCAAACATGCTCATAAAATAATCCAACCAAACGATGTCTTTTAAGGATTAATCCCAGTATCATTGGCAATTGAGTTCAAAACCCCCCACCAGGTAAAAACTCCATCCCTGCGAAATTCGACGGAACCCTTGCTTCCCGTTAATTCCCAGCACTATGAGCGACCGTCGCGAACGGGACAGGGACAGGGACAGGGATAGGGACAGGGACAGAGACCGGGACCGGGACCGGGACCGGAAAAGAATACGCGAGGACCGGGATTACGACCGGGACCGTGAACGTAGCAAACGTTCTCGTTCTCGTACACCCGACCGGAGCCGATCCCGCCACACCAGATCCCGCACACGCTCTCCTGATGACCGCCATCGCCACCGTCACCGCCACCACCGCTCTCGCTCCCCTTCATCCCCTCCTCGGAAGCGAAACAAGGACGAAACTGTCCCCCAAGAAAGGGACAAGCACAAGGACCGCACTAGGGCAGCGTCGGAGGATCAGAAAGAAAAGAAGCATAAGGAGAATGACGTTGATAATGATAATGATGGGAATATGATGGACGAAAATGAGATTGAGATGATGAAGAAATTGGGGATTCCTATGGGCTTCGATTCAACGAAGGGAAAGCCTGTCCCAGGCAACGACTTGGGGGCTGTAAGGAAGGTAACAAAGCGGCAGCCGAGACAGTACATGAACCGCCGAGGGGGGTTCAATCGCCCCTTGCCTGCCGAGGTCAACCGCTAAAAGGAAAGGACTTTATCATCCAGGTTAGGGTTTGTTATCCGTGGCAACTTGACATTTAATTTCGGTTGCTTTTCTTGGCTGACTTAATTGACATCCAATAATTATGATATATTTGCAGTGGTTATTTTATGTTGCTCCTAAAATGTTATCCTTCCAGTTGTTTAGATGATTCGAAGTCTGTTGCTTGGTTAATTGGAAGTGTATTTTATCCTTGCGATTGTCTATTTCTTCTTGATATAGCGCCAAGCCTAAAATTTATGTGAATTAGTTGGTTCTTAGAACACAATTTAAAATCTGTAAACTTCATGATGCCATGCTCAAACCGACGAACCAAAATGTAATTTACTTGTATATTGTCTTCTTTCAATCATGTTGTGTTGAAGAAACTCCCATCCCAACTCCTGTTTAGTATGAAATCTTCCATACAATTTATTCTCATGATCTCCTTTCTGGTCATGCCATACATTTGGTCTGTTGTCCTTTCCTTATTGCATCAAATTGCTCTTTCATCCACATCCTTGTGGGATGTGAGTGCATAGTAGTTGTGGAAGATATTTAGAACTTGTTCTTGTTAAGAAAATATTAACCACCAAATAAACGGATGAGATCAGCCAAATTTTTGCCCTGCCTCTTGCTTTACGGTGTGTATTCTGACAAGTGTTAAACCTAATCCTGTCTAGTTTTACATACAACAGAAAAAAGATCGGAGATAAAGACAAGAAATAAGTCGTGGCTGAATGCTCACATTCAACTACTAGACGTTTAACAATGGATTACTACCATGTTAGCATTGACGACGTAAAAAAGAAAGGGAGATGTGACTTGACCCTGCAGTAAACCACTCCATAGTTCTTTATGTTATAATTTTCTCAAATCACAAAAATGACATTGGACTGAAAAAACTCTGAAACTTGAGGCTTAATCCATAAACAGAAATTTAATGAGATTGAGGTTCTTAATACTTTAACTGCTAATGAAGGCTATACACGTGTACTAAAATGTCATACTAATAACCTTTTTTTTTAAAGTCAAAACTCTTTTGGGTCTTGTGCAGATGAAATTGCAGGCCATGGCTGTTCTTTCAAGATGTTGTGGTTTCTTGCTCTATAACGAGTGGGATAACCGTGAGGCAATGATGTAAGACTACCTCGATTTGTTCTATTGGGAATGTATTGGTACCATTTTATCTCATTTACCTGTAACTGTCTCTGATGCTGTTTTGCATCTGATTATTATATTAGTAGTGACTTTGTCTCATTACAATCGTTTGGATTTTCCCAATTAATCAAAATATTTATGATACATTTGGTGTTACAAATTCTTTATTTTGTAAAGGCACATTTCATTATGTGGAGTTTATGTTACAATGACTATTATGACTGGTATTTAGCGTGATCATAGTTATTGTTTGTGGCATCAGCTTTTTTTCAATGTTTTTTAGTTATTTTTGGCCAGAACTTTAGGCTTGTGGATATTATGGAGTTGACAGATAAAGTAAATTAATGCAAGGAGTTATTGGCATGGCCCGAGGGACATTGTTTGACAATAACAAAAACGACCACTCTATTGACGAACTTGGGCTGCACAATCAATTTGGTCGGATGATTTTGCCTCAACTTTCTGTCTGTATAATATACCCAATTTAGTGACTTCACCTTCCAAAACTTGCATAAATTACAGTCGGGTGATATTATGCTCTTATCCTATGTTTGATGATATGTTGGGCTTGCATTTTGTCATTTTGCTTCGAGTAATCATCTTTAAAGAGCATTAATGAGTAAGTAATAAGGATGACGCTAGAAATTAATACAAAACATTTGCACTTCTTCTAGGAGGGGTGCGAATTTGCTACCTCAAATTAGCCAGGTTCTTGTGTCAAAATTGAGGAGAATCTCTCGACTTGTAAATGTGATCAGTTGGGCACCATATCCTTTTTCTATTTCTAAAATTTAAGCAGCTATGCAGTTTTAAGGTTCTAAATACGAAGGTTAGAGTAATATCTAGGAAAATCAAACTAACAGAGATATAATATATAAATAGACAACATATTTCGTTCAAATGGTACCACATATTATATAGAAGTTTGAAAGATGAATGATAATAATATTTCTAATTTCCAAAGAATGATCTCATTTGATTTGCATACTGAATCCTCCCTTAATGCCAAAGCTTCAAGCAAAACCCTGCTGGCACAGTTGAACATCTCTTGTTTGAAATAACATCAGAAAAGGTGTCGACAAGTTGTCCAGCAAGAGATGCTGGATCTTCAATGAATGTGTCGATGAATACTTTCGCAACCCTCACCTCTTGTGGGGTTGCTGTCAAGCTGTACCAAGTCAAAAACTTCTGCCTAAACGTTGTTTCTATATGACCATCACATTCCAACCATCGGATTACTTTGACATAATACTCAAAATTCTTGTCTCCAATTCCAGTACAATCTTCGTCTCCTTCACTTTTCTTCTTTGAAGGTTCCTTCTCCTTTGGAGATACACCACTCCCGCCATGTTTATGTCTGTTGTTCCTTCCTTTCCCATCCTTTACATTCTCCAACTTGCAGGGGGTGATAGGTGAACTATCCATGTACGGCACACATTCCAAGCCAGCCTGACTAGGGGTATTTGACAGGTTACCAGTGCTTGTTCCCTCAACCATCTGGCCTTCTGAAGTGTATTTGTTTTTCAGATTGACAGCATCGTTGTTTTTTCTTTGTTTCTCCTCCAATAAAGAGACTTCATCTCTAGTAGTCTCTTTTTGGCTCTCTAAGCAGGTGATGGTGTCACTAAGAAAATTTGCAGAAGAAGATTTATTGGCATTTCTACAAAGTGCACGATAATTATCACCTCTATTCTCATACCCAATGCTGCATGGCATGACATTATTAGTTTCATCTTCAACTGAAGAAGGATTAGAAAGGGTGCTACAGTTGGTGGCCAGACTTTGACTTTGTTCTGCTTCCACGTTCGTAGAATATTTTTTCGTTTGTTCACTTTGAGTATTATGCTTTTCCATCTCTCTATTGTCGTTGTCTTCAAATCTGACAAGTTTTGCAGCAAGCATAGTGCTATCTAGACAAAATTAAACCCACAAATTTGCCATATGGCTATCACTTCCCGCAAAATGAAACCAGCATTGAACAAATACAAAATACGGGTATTACGTGGTTGAAAATGGGGAGGGAGAGAGAGGGGTGTGTACCAGAAGGTATATCCGACACCCTGTTAGAAAGCATAGAGTCAAGAGAATCCACTGCCGAAGCACATAATCTTTGAACTTCTGGTCCTGATGAAAGCCTGTTTACAATCCCTCTAGCCGTCTTAACAGGTAAACCAGTTAACGGACCCACATCCTCTTCAAGCTTTTTCACTGCTTCATCTATGATTTCATATAGATTTTGGTAATGCTTAGTTCCTGCAAGAATCTTTTGGCTCAAGGAGAGCCTATAGCACAGTATATCCACTCGCCTCGTATCCCTTGCTACTGTTAGTTGCTTTCTCCATGAGCTTATATTAACAGTAAGTAATAAAGCAGGTCAGTGCCTATTGAAAAGTAATGCAAGTTTTGTACTTTTGAAATAATTGTACAAAACATAACAAGGAACGAATAAAAGAAATAAGAACCAAGACCGACATTACCTGAGCAAATCATTCACCTTTTCACAAGATACACAACAAAAGCTCCCATCAAGTCTCTTATCCTGCATATTATTAGTGATGCCAGATTTTTCGTGCCGCAAGGCACATTCAAGGTGACACGACATGCCACATGACTTGCCTTGAAACGGAGGGTCTGAGCCGCAAACTAACCACAGGCTTGGGTCCTTGTTGTCATCATACTGTCGACAAATGCAGCACGAACACCTTTTGCAAAACACGTCTTCACGATATAGTCTTGCTTTACAAGCTGAATTTTTGCAGCACGTGCTATTAATTAAATCACCATCAACCATGTTAGATGCATCAGTATTTGCTGCAGAAAGCAGGTGATTCGGGTTATCAGATTTCCTCTGCCGTTTGGGAGTCCTTTCACTATGTTCTAATAAGAAACGTGTCTCAGGAAGACTCGCAGTTCCTCGCTCCAGGGATTTCTTCTCAGACACGACTTTCAAAAGTTGTTCGATTATCTTTAACTTTGTTAAGCCCGTATACTTCCTTTCTTTCCCGAGCTCTGCACAGAGGATTTGCAAGATATCCTGACGGCTCCATGCTAGAAGAATCTCTGTTGCACCATCTGACCACTTGGATAATTCATAGACTACTTCTCTCTTTTGCTCCATTCTCAACGCACTGCACTTCGATGGATCAAAAACCAACTCTGGAGCCAAAAACGTTGTGAGTTAACAAGAAAATTTAAATATACGATACCATCTTTTCCCTTAATTTGGTACAGTCAATTACTATTAAACTGGACAGTTCTCTTAGTGAAATGCTTGAAATGTAACGAAGTTTCGATCTAGACTATCTCTATCAACTCGTTATATGAATGCTTCAACCACCGAGCAGTCACCAAAAGAAAAGAAAAGGAGGATGATCAAAGGGTATCCAACCACAAGCAACAAGACAGTGTTGTCAAGACAAAAACATTTCTCCTCCTCACATTACAAAACCCAAATTCAAGAAAAAACATAGCCTATTCAAGAAAATGGTGTAGCAATTTGCTGGTAACTTCCATGATGCCCCCACGTTGAACTTCCGTAACAGTAGCCACTATTCTATTCAATTCAATATTTTAAGAAGAAACATCAATTTCATCAAATTATAGACAAATACATCCAGTTGTGATAAACAGCTGGCATTTCTTTGTTCATTTTTCTCTAATAAGCATCCTCTAAAATAATTGGGTAAGCATTAACTCTGACATAACTATTTATAATGAATGCTAACAGTTCAGCAAAAAATTACTGTCTCAGACTCAGTTTAACCAAAGAAAATAATCCCAAAATATATTCAAAAGAAGCTAAAACACGCGAGCGAAAAGTCTAACAAAACAGATCGAGATGAACTTTATGACCCATTATCCCCAAAAATTGTAAATAAAGATCCAAAGTTTTCCACATCGAAAGTATCGACACGCTCATTGTTAACAAACCCAGAACCAATTTTATTTTTTATTTTTTAAAAAGAAAGAGAGAGAAATTATTTACCCTCCAAAGAAGAAACATCCATGACTTGCAGTTCTTTCTCAATAACAAAAAACTATGCTCGCATTAAACCATAACCCCATTGTTTCTTTGCCTGAAAGACACATTTTTCAGTCATGCATATATACACAAACATGCATATACATACAGATGAAGGGGTGCGGGGGATACGAGTACCAATGAGATGCGATGCGAGGGGCAAAAATTGAGGCACTAGCAAGGAATCCATGAAGAGATGGGTCCTTAACGTGGGCTATTCAGCACCCAAAGCACCATATTCATATAATAATGTCTCTGTCTCTTTGAGAGAGAGAGAGAGAGAGAGATGAGAAAAGTAAGAGGAAAAGAAATAGCATTAATATAAGCAAAACGCAACAGAGAAACAAAAGCGGCCGAACATGTACATCTATTTTACCTTTTCTTCCCCCAACTACTCTATAGTACAAATGTTGAACCTTACACAATGTGTTGGTCAATTTCCTACGTTGTGGCATTTTAGGAACAACATAAACCATATCAAAACTATGGGCAGCGAAAGTGTTGAATATTTCGAAAATTTGAATATAAATTCCCCACCATTTAAGTAGAACCATATTGACCCGTTTGTTTCCTTTTAAAATTGATTGTTTATAGTAGGGATAATGAGATTGTTGGTCAATTTCCCACCACTATTTAACCAACATAATTCTTGTCTGCCTAACTATGATAGAAAAAAGGGTATTTTTAGTACTATTAAGGATCACGAGTCACCTCTCTCGATGGGTGAGGTTGGAGGCATTAGTTGGCTTGAATTTTTGACTTTTTAAACATGAAAACGAGAAAATCATTGTACATCATTGAAGACCATGGCCTACTGATCCCTTACCAGAATTGAGTAGTGTTGTACTATATGTCCAATAAATTTTAGGATGTAAACGCTTTTAATATGCTAAATATATTTTATTTATAGTAGATCTATTATTTAATTGGATTATTATTATGTTAAATTAAATAAATAGAGTCTGTATATTCATGTATTGATAACTCGTTAATTAAATGGAGTTATGTTTATGAAATACAAGTTACATGTTACTGAATTTTAAATTATCTGAGATGATAATTAATAACTAAATACATATATCATTATTATCAGCAGGCGTGAAATTTCTCAATTATGAAGTGAGTAGTTGATCTCACAAACTAAAATGTAATGATACTTAAATGGACGCGTGTATATTTAGTTAAGAGAACAAAACATTGAAGACCCGCTGTAGATTCTACAATGATGCCTATCTCGGTGCCTATGGTTAATCTATAACATTTGGTAGTGAAATTTGTCCTTCGACTTAAGACATCATACTATCTTATATGAGGGCCGTAATACTTTGCTGATATTGGATATTGCTCTGTCAAGAGTCACTAATACGATTGTTTTAGTATATCAAAAATCATATGAAAGTTGTGAATGATCAATAGATCTTCACTCTTAAATAGTAAGAGATTATGACATGTGTTTCCTCCACTGAAGTTAATATCAGAATTCTTGACCAATTGAGTTCATAAGTCAAAAGAATTCCGAAGATTATTGACTTAAAAGTGGAACGAAAGATAGTAATTGATCGATTTATAGAAAATATTATAGTTTCACTGTAAACGAACTAATTTGACTTTGTTGCACCACGTAATATTTTATCACATGTATCATCCTGGCACATTGTTAGATGCCAAGACCACAAATATGAAGAAATTAATATAGATGAATTAATGATAAATTGAAAAGGGAAGTTTTAATTTATCCTATTTTGATTAGATCAAATAATAATCCACATCGTCAAACATGGTGATAAAAAGCCCGATGGATCACACACAAAATGTGAGAACTAGAAAAATGAAATTTAAAATTAAATAATGACAGTGTTGGACTTTTTAGAATTAATAAATTGGGTCGTTTATTTATGGGCAAAAATTAATTAACTAATTGGTCAATTTATATTTAATGGATGGATCAAACTCACTTAAACATTTATAAATTGTTGTGTGGAAAGCTCGTGCTGAATCAAAATTCACAAAGGAGAACAGAAAATTGTAATTGTTCATAGTCAAGATTCTCAAAAAAGTGAAAAATTTGCTAGAGGTAAAATTTTAATCATGATTTTTAACTATACACAGAAATGATCATTGAAGGGAATTGAAAAATATTTAATTTTGAAGGGAAGAAATGTTGAAAGAAAGAGTAATTATTTGTATTTTGTAATGCAGATTATTGGTGGAATTCGGCTCTCCGTGATAATGACCTAAAGGCGGACTCTGCAATGCAAGATTGTTAAAAATTATTGAGTTTTGGTTTTAGGAATTCTTCGAATATGAATTTAGTGGTGAAGAAATAGAAAGAAAATGAACATGGAATAGTCTTTATAGATTTTAAATTCTTTTATTCTGTAAATTTTGTATGATTTTGAGGGTTGAATGTGATTGAGAAGATGAGAGTGTCGTTGAAATTAGTATTTTAAATAGAGGATTTTTCGGAGTTCAAGATTTGGACAATTTCGAAGTTTAACGAAATTTGGCCTCTTAAGCATAATTGAGTTTGTTCTTTGAATGATAGTGTTAAAAATTGAACGTTTAGATTAACAAATTATTGTCCGAAAGTTTCAATTTGAGTTTCCCGAAAGTTGGCCTCTTAGGCATAACCGGGATGATCAATGGAAGGGGGTGACACAAGTTGTTAAGGTGCTGGAAAAATAGTTTTGGGTGCATTTTCGATAGCCAAAACACTACCGAAGTAGAATTAGAAATGGAGTGTAAAGGATAGACAAATTTCTTAATGAAGAACACTTGGGGAGAGCTGGACAGACCATTTACCGTGGAAAAGTTCCAAACTGCGATTAAATATATGGGCTCCATTAAAGCCCCGGATCCCCATGGTTGTCACCCTGCATTTTATCGAAGGCACTAGGAGTTGATTTGAAGTCAAGTCACGCAGGCAATTCTTGAAGTGGTGAATATTGGAAGTCAGTAGTAACCATTAATTCTAGAAATCTAGAATTGATCCCTAAGAAAGCACAACCTGAGTATGCATGCGGCTAATTTTAGACCTATTAGCTTATGTATTGTAGTCTATAAAATAGTTTCAAAATCTCTGGCCAACAAACTCGAGCACATTTTGTCTGACATAATTTCTGAAAATTAAAGTGCTACGGGAGGCTTATTACTGAAAACGTGATTGTTGCTTTTGAGTCACTACATTCAATGGAAAAACGATGTAACTGCAGAAAAAGGCTTTCTTGCACTTGATTGAACATGAGCAAAGCGTACAATAGGGTGGAATGATCATCTTTGGGGGCAGTTTGTTAGACTATATACTTACGATCTAGTCATGCCATATAAACCTTAAATAGCACATAGATCAAATTGCGGAAATTAAACGGACCGAAGATATACCTCCAACCATTGATGTCACTGTGCAATCTGAAAATGGATCTTTACGCCTTGGTTTGGAGTGCTTCTAACGCTTTTTCAATCCCTTGACAATGGTGTAGGAAAACTGAATTGGAATGAACAGCATTAGGGACCTAAAACCTTGTTTCATATATAGGCTCTACCATTATTGAGTCTACCTTATTTCAATACCAATAATCATGCAATTATTAGCTATTTTAGGAACTTCCAGAAATGGCAAAATGGAAGTCAAAATGGCAGAATTTATGGGCCACTTAATTTGATATAAAACATACCAAAATTGCTCACTCAAGATAGGAAAAATCAATACAGTTATGGTACAGATGGGGTTGGATTCAATTAATCATGGTCTGCATCTCTACATCCAGTTTCGCCTTTTGTCTCAATGGGCCAGTCCGATGACATGTGATACCATCACAGTGGCTGTGCTGAGGATTCCCCCTATCACCTTGCGCTGAGGCTTTGTCCGGTTTAGTTAGAAGGGCTGAATGGGACAGACTACTTGCGGGTTTCAAATGTGCTAGAGGGAGCTCGAGAATCACCCATTTAGTCTTCACCGACGACTCTCTTATATTCCTCTGGGCTACATAGATAGATTGCTCAACTCTTCTAGGTATTCTTTCTGCATATGAGAAAACCTTGGGTCAGAAAATAAACATAGTGAAGTCTGCAATCACGTTCAGCCCAAATGCTACACCAATTTAGTTTACAGACCACCAGTGGGATTACCAGAGGCGGTAGGGAGATATACTGATAGGTCCTGATTAAGAAACTGAAATAACTCAGGAATACTCACTTTCTTTGGGTGAAAGATAAACCACAATTGTTTGAAAGAAATTTTATACTTCCTTTATTCAATGCTAACGTTCCAATAAATAGAGTTAAGCCCAACAGATCAGCTTCAACTCAGGAAATTAACTAGTCTAAATTCAAGGAAATGAGTTGTAACAACTTTAACAACTTTGAATGAGCAAAGGTACAAAACAACAGCAGAAAATAAAATAAAAGGCAGGATTAGACTTGGTCTAACTCAAGCTAAAAACTTGGGATTCTTCTTAGGGGTTCGTTCAGATCTTCTCGGCCTATCAATACTCCCCCCCGCCAATTGGAGCCTTGTCCTCAAGGTCTAGATAAGGAAATTGATTATGCAGCAGTGTTGTGTCCTCCCATGTAGCATCTTCAGTAGGCAATTGCTTCCACTTCACCAAGCTCTCTTCAATAAATTTATTGCCCTGTTTAATCTAGCGTGTAGCTAGGATTTTCTCAGGTTCTACGGAAGCTACACCGTCATCAGTAATAGGTGGGAGCTCTAGGGTAACTTGTGAAGGACCCCCTACATATTTCTTCAAGAGGGAGACGTGAAAAACAGGGTGGAGCTTTGCACCTGCTGGTAATTGTAGTTGGTAAGCAACATTTCCGATCTTCTTCTCGATTTGATAAGGGCCGTAGAACTTGCTGGCAAGTTTCTGATGAACTCGTTTGAAGGCGTTTTGTTGGCGATAAGGATGTAGCTTTAGGAGGACCATATCACCTGCTTGAAACTCCACATTTCGCCTCTTTTCGTCTGCTGTTTGTTTCATTCTGTTAGCTGCCATGTCCAAATTCTTCTTCAAGTGCTGGACCAATTCATCCCGGTGTAAGAGGCTTTGATCGACTTCGTTAACCCGAGATAACCCATCAAAATAAAGTGGAATAGAAGGACGAAGCAGACCATACAATGCCTGGAAAGGCGTCATCCCCGTTGGACTGTGGTAGGTGGTATTATACCAGAATTCTGCCCAAGGTAAATAACGATACCATTTTCGTGGCCATAGATGGACAAAACAACAGAGGTATTGTTCAACACAGCGGTTTACAACTTCGATTTATCCATCGGTCTGTGGGTGGTCGGCAGAGCTCAATTTCAACTTGGTTCGTGACATAGTGAAGAACTCTTGCCAGAATTTGCTGATAAAGATGGGGTCACGGTCACTAATGATTGATTTAGGCATGCCATGGAGTTTGATGACGTGCTCTACAAAATGTTCAGCAACAATCTTTGCAGAAAACAAATGACATAAAGCAACAAAATGAGGATACTTACTGAGTCTATCTACGACCACCAAAAGACTATCTTTGCCGTGGGAAGATGGAAGGCCTTCAATAAAATCCAAACTGATATCATCCCACACTTGATAGGGAATGGGAAGTGGCCGAAGTAATCCCGCTGGGGCTAGAGTTTCAGTTTTGGTTCTTTGGCAAACTTCACATTGTGTAATGTAGTCTTGGATGGACCGGTACATGGATGGCCAATAAAATTGTTGAGCTAACCTTTTGAATGTCCTCAATACACCGGAATACCCTGTCATTTTATTGTCATGAAATTCTTGTAGAAGCTGGTTGCGGATAGCTTGTGGAACAATTACTCTCTTTTTGTAGAAACAGAGACCATTTTGCATTGAGTATGGACCGGTGGGATCCGTAGTTGATTGGCGGCTCACTTGCTGCATATATGGATCATCTTGTGCTGCCCTTCTCATATCATCCCAAAGAGTAACCTGTGAAACAAACAAAGGATTAAAGGGAGGGCTATCAGGGCGGTGAGAGAGAGCATCAGCTGCTGAATTTTCGCGTCATAGCCCAAAAGCTTTGCTATCCACTTTTGTTGCTCGGGAGTGGCCACACGTTGATCCAGAAAATATTTGAGACTCCTGTGATCGGTTCGAATAAAAAATTTCCTACCCAAAAGATAGGGCTGCCAGGTCCGAATAGCTTCCACAATCACGAGCATTTCCTTAGCGTAGATGGACCAAGCTTGTTTACTAATTCCCAAAGCGCGATTCATAAACGCAATTGGCTGACCCTGCTGAGTAAGGACAGCGCCGATTCCATCACCTGAAGCTAGTTGTCATGGCTTGCTTGAGCAACTTGAATGCACCCGTTGCTTCTTCGGTCCATCGGAAGCTTCCCTTTTTAAGGAGATTGGTAAGGGGGCGAGCCAAAATTCCATAGTTCCTAACAAATTTCGATAATAACCCGTCAAGCCTAAAAATCTATGCAATTCAGTAATATTAGCAGGTTGTGGCCAAGCTACCATGGCCTCAATTTTTTGTTGTCTACCTTTACCCCTTGATGTGTCACAATATGGCCCAGATACTCTAATTCCTGTTTGCCAAAATCACATTTGCTTGCTTTGATGAAAAACTGATGTTGTCTCAGGATATCTAATGTGGTTCTGACATGTTCTATATGTAATTCCCAAGTAGGACTATAAACAAATATATCATCAAAAAAGACTAGTATGAACTTGCGAAGATTAGGATGAAATATCGAATTCATAATGGCTTGGAAGGTAGAAGGGGCATTGCATAATCCAACAGGCATAACTAGATACTCAAAATGGCCATTATGGGTTCTAAAGGCAGTTTTTGGAATATCAAGAGCATGTACTCGTACCTGATGATATCCAGTTCGCAAGTCTAGTTTGGTGAAATAGGCTGCCCCATACAACTCATCTAGCATAACATCCACTGTAGGGATGGGAAATCGGTCTTTGATGGTGGCTGTATTTAGTGCTCAGTAGTCTATGCAAAATCGCGAAGTACCATCTTTCTTCTTCACCAACAAAACGAAGGATGAGAAAGGACTGGTGCTAGGTCGAATAATTCCCATGTTGAGCATCTCTTGGACTTGTTTTTCGATCTCTACTTTTTGAAAATATGCATATCTATACAATCGAACATTGATGGGTTGAGTACCTTCTTTGAAGGGAATGTGATGGTCGATATCTCTTAACGGTGGTAGAGTGGTTGGTTCCTTGAACACATCTGCATAGTCCTTCAATGTCTGCTGCATGTTAGGATTGGTGTCTGCCCAGGTGGACTTCTCAGCAGCCTATAGGTAGATGGCAAATAGCATTTGGCCTTGGCGTATCTCTATTGCAACCGACGCCAATGATGTTGCTTGAATGGTTTGGTTAATCCCTTGTAATCTTCGAGCTTGATCATCCCAGTGGAAGTCCATGGTTAATTGTTTCCAGTTGCAGATCACGGAGCCTAGCATCTCTAGCCATTGAATGCCTAACACCATATCAAGTCCTGCTAGGGATAGAGAATAGAGGGTAAGTGAAAAATTAATACCTTGTAAATTCACTTATACCTCTTCAAAGCGATCCTGGCAGATTAGTCGTTCTCCATTTGCTACGCGAACAACAAACGATTTTGTTGGTACCACTGGAAATCGAAGTAATCGAGCTACTTTCTAACTCAGGAAATTGTGAGTGGACCCACTGTCAATTAATACCATCACATGTTGATACCCAATGGTAGCTACTAGCATGGTTTGTGGAGATGTCCAACCCATTAAGGCATGTATTGAGATTTCTGGTTCGGCTTGGTCTCCCATGGTATCTTCCATCTGCAACTCTTCATCCTCTACCTCGTATTCTTTGGTTTGGTTGCTTGTTGGCACTCAAGAAGGAGTAGTTGAGGTCCCTGGCACTTGTGTCCTGGGGTGAATTTATCATTGCAGTTGAAACAGAGCCCTTGTGCTCTCCGTTTCTGCATTTCCTCCCAGATTAATCTCTTGGGTGTTACTGTTGGGGTAGAACGATTCACTGGAGTGATGGTTGTAGGTACACTGTTCAGCAGTGGAGGTCGTGTGTACCTCTTTGTTCTGGCAATCTGTTCATCTTTCATTCTTGCTAGGCTGATGACTTCCTTCAATGTTTTGGGCTTGAACATTCGAATACCATCGGCGATCTTGGGTTTCAATCCTCCCATGAAAGTGCCAATGAGAGCTTTCTGTGTCCAACCTTGAACTCGATTTCCTAGCCTCTCAAACTCTTTTTGGTAAGCACGGAGGGATCCAACCTGTTGAACTCTGGATACAGTTTCATCAAAATCTTCACACTCTGTCGGTCCAAAACGAGCCCACAATTCCTCTTCAAAGAACTCCCAGGTCACCAAGTTGCCTTCATCCTGGTAAGTTCGACGCATCCATTGCCACCATTGATTAGCTTCTCCTTCAAGGTGGAAAGATGCTAGAGTTACCTTCTGATTGTCCGTTGTGCCTTGAAATTCAAAGAATTGAGTTACTCTGCTAAGCCATTCAGTCGGATCTTCTCCATAGTATTTTGGAAATTCCAACCTTGCCATCTTGGAAGAGAAAATCTCTCTGCCGCCGTCGTTCTCCTCTCGATGCGAACGGAAAGATCCTTCTCGCCCATGGTGGTTGTTCCTAGAGGCTTCTCTGGTTGAAAGAAAAGCTTCTGATAGCTTGTTGATGGTGTCCTCTAATCGTTGCATTCCATCTTGAACTCCACCGAGCCCAGTCTCCAAAACTTCGATCCGCTCTTTGTTGGACGCCATGGTAGTGAGGCTCTGATACCAATGATAGGTCCTGATTAAGAAACTGAAATAACTGAGGAATACTCACTTTCTTTGGGTGAAAGATAAACCACAACTGTTTGAAAGAAATTTTATACTTCCTTTATTCATTGCTAACGTTCCAATAAATAGAGTTAAGCTCAACAGATCAGCTTCAACTCAGGAAGTTCAGATCTTCTCGGCCTATCATATGCAAGGTAGTTTTTTTCTACAGTTAGTGAAAGAATATGGAAACGGGTGAAGGGATGGTACACGGGTTTCTTTTCAGCTGGTGGAAGAGAGGTTTTGATTTAAGGCCGTTTCGCAATCTATCCCAGCCTACATAATGAGTAACTTTCGGCAATCTGTGGCTTATGTGCTGAAAATCAAGCATTAATTCAAAGGTTTTAGTCAGGAGGAGACAACAATAAAAAATGGAATTCCATTGGTGGAATGGTCACAGGTATATGTCAAGATAAGGTGCAGGTAGCATGGGTTTCCGAGAGCGGGAATATTTTAACAAAGATCTACCGGCAAAACGAGGTTGGCGATTGCTAAATTCGCCAGGTTCGTTGGCAGCAAGGGTGCTCAAGGGAAATTCCTTCGCTTTCCAGGATTTTCTCAAGTCAAGCATCCCTCAAGGAGCGTCCTTCCTCTGGAGGAGCTTCATCTGGAGACAGGAGTTATTACAACCTGGTCGAGGGTGGGTAAAGGTGATCTCATCAGAATTTACGAGGATTGTGACTGCGCGGACAGGCTTCATTCAAACCAACTTCTGTTTAGAATCATGAGTTCACTATGTGTGTGACCTATATATTTTAGGAGCCTGGGTATGGGACATTGATCCCTGAAATCCCCTAAGTGCATGGTAACGTAGTCAACTAATAATGTGATGAGTAAAATATCGTTAACAAGAAGACTAAATATTTAATCCAGTTTTTAGTTAATGCCAACTTTAATCAAATGGCAAAATTAGTTTAAGAATGAGTTTTATAATAACAATTTAACATTTATACTATATAAGAAATTAATATGGAAGCATTGATGAGACTTTAATAATTGACATATACTTAGAATCATGAATCGCCCTACTTTTATCCATTTTAATAACTGTCTATAATTTAAAAACACATTATGGATATCAATGTTTCTAACTTGTTTAATGATCTCTATCGAGTGAAATTATACATATCCTCACATATGACATCTATCTCTCTATGAAATATGCGAACATGTAAAGAAGCATTAAAATCATAAGAACATCATAAAAAATCATGTAAAACATAGTAGCATGACTTTATCCCCTATCAGAATTTACAGTGATTGTTACTACGTACAAAATTCCTATTCATTCTGTCGAATGTAAATAAAAGTCACAAACCAATTCAATTAGTAGTAATGCTTTCTGAACCAAGTGCCTTCAACTGATAATTTTACTGATCCATTCGGGAAAAATCTGATAGATATGTGGTTGCCTCCTCAAGTGGGCTGCTATTGGGCTTGATGCCATGTTCAGTCCAACTATTTAGACACTGATGAGAATGGGCTTGACCAACTGGAAAGTATTTTCCAATAACTTCAACTGTGAGGCCCAATAACCCGAACCCAATAACAGATCAGATGAAATCGCTTATTTGCTAAGTTGTCAGTTGCTCCGGACCTTTGATCTCATCCTTGATCAACGATGCATTTGGCTGAAACCCTAAGGCCATTCTATCATTTTCTTCTATCTGTTTGTGTGCCATCTTCTGGAGAGTTCTGTGTGAGTCTTTGCTCTTCTTCTCTTCATCTTCTACCTCTTAGTGAGATTGAGGGTATAACTTATAAGTGATCCTATTTTCTGATAAGAAGAAGGTTGATGTGGTTAAGCTCTTCTGGACCTGGTTCACAGAAGTAACTCCAACGCATCTAAGTTCTGTGATGGTCTAGGTTGATCTGAGGCTTCTACGTTGAAACATAGGAGTATAATAGTCTGAGTCTATGTTCAATGAGATCTTGATGCCTATTGGTTGGTTAAGAGATGGTAATATTTTGAGTAACATCAGATCGTTTATGTGTTCTTAAGTAACAAGCTTCAACAAACTGAATAGGGATGCATCAGTCAGGGAATGAGAAAGTGACTTTGGAGTTGGAGCAGTGATTCGTGACAACACCGGGGCAATATTGGTTGTTCAATTCAGAAGACTAACTGGTCATCCAATAGTGAAAGATGTTAAAGTCTATCATTTGCTAAATATGTTGGTATCCATATTCATAAAGCACAATGCAAGCCCTCCAGAGCGATTTGTTCCATGGCTTCAGATGCTGTAGTTTAATTTGATATTGTTGATGCTTTTCATGATACTTGTTGTGGCTCTTGCCAATTTATTTCTCGTTTGGGTAAAAAGTGACCTACATGTATGCATCATTTGCTATCGTTTTTTTTTTATTTTTTTGGTTGGATTAATTATGTACCTTGATTCATTTCACACATGGTTCGCAACGATTTAAGTTAATGCAAGTAATTCACATATTAAGGGCAAAACTGGTAGTGTTTATACAATATACAGTCAACACGCAACAGGCAATAGCTAAATTGTAGTATGAGGCCCGAGTTTTAGAAGCTTGATGCTTCCCAAATCAAATGTTGACACATCTATGTTATCTTGTTCTAAAAAGTGTCTCTGTGTAAAGCTTGACTAGACGTAGAAGTTAAGTTTCAAACTTTAAGAGCCTAGACGGTCCAGGGTTTAGGCGTAAAAAAATATTTTCTATTTTTCAATTTTATTTTAAATTTTAATCATTATAAAAAAAATTTAATAATTAAAACAACACATATCAAACATCTACAATTATAAAATATTATATTTACTTAATACTTTCTACAGATAATCAATTATACAATTTTCAAAGAAAAAAAATTGAAACTAAAGTCAAATAATAGGCTTTTAGAAAATGAAAAAAATAAATTAATTAATAAAACGTGCTCTAGGCATGCCTAATCACGCATTGACCGGTCAACTTGACAGTTGATCATTTAATTTTGTGTTTACTATAAAGATGTGAAATTTTACCAGCACTTTACCTAAGTGTACTTTTTAGAATACTGACCGGAGATAATAGTGATACTTTTATTTTTCTGTTTTCTTCTCCCCCTCGGCAACGAACAATCATTTTGTATAATTATCACTTCTTTGGTATCTAAGGAATAATAACCAGAATATGGAAAGTGATATAGTAGTTAAATATAACACATTGCGTAACTTAAATCAATGTACATTATTTGTTAAAAATTTCATTTCATCAATCAAGATGACCTTCATTACTTATAGGTTGTACCAGTATTGAATCAATTCAGTTTTTGTTGGAAATTGGTTTAGAAGATTGAAAATTTGGTTAAGCGTCAAAACCAAAAACTTGAAAAAAGTGATATTTGTGTCAACTTCGGCCAAATATTCAGACTTGATCCGATGGTCAAATTACAAATGTAAATAGACCAACTTGTTCTACTCGTCGAGTAGATCGTTGTGGTATATTTGGAATCTCAAAACCAATTCAAGATAAATGAAAAATTGCGGTCCAAAGTTGGGAAGAAAATTGAGGAAGCTGTCTAAAAAATTGACTAAAAATGTTACTAGCTTATAGCTGGGCTGTTGCTCGAGCGATAGGCCAATGAAAAATTCACTATTTTTATCGCTCGAACGAGGCAATAGCGATAGGCTAGCGACAGTGAATGGTGCGACATTTAGCAAGTGTTGTTGAGTTTGGGGCGCGACACATCATTCACAACCTCTCATCCTCTATATATAGGATCCCTTGAACGTCCATTTTGCATTCCATATCATATGTGCATTGTGCATTCATAAAATATCTTGCAAAAACTCTCCTAAATTCATTTCAATGCCCTTTTTCCTTATAGAGAGAAAATTTCTTCACGTTCGCTGTTGTCTTGTAGTTTGAAGTGCTGCTACCACAAGAATTGAATCCGTTGTATCTTGGAAGACAAGTGCCGACAACCGTGAACAACGTAGCAGGGCAATATTGTCTCAAGGAGAAAGTATCATCACTTGTCTTAGATTATCATTTCCTACTTCTTCTACTTATTATTTTTTATTTTCATTTGTAGTTTTTATACTGTAATTTTCCAACCTCTTAAACATTGTGTTTTAACTACGCTTCTGCGGGTTAAAACATTGTTCATTTGAACACATTAATAACATTTTCTCGCTATCATATACACCCCATAACAACAATCTTAAGACAATATTACGTCTGTGGTTGTTTGTTGTTTGCAAATCCGTATTTGTCATCTTTGGAATAGTTTTCGTGTAGTATTATTTCCCTTTATTGTTGCTACGTTAATCTTTTGTTTAAGTAACAGAAATGAGTTCTGTATAGGTTACCTCGAGTCAACATGGTGCGAACAATGTGGTTCCGCCTATGGCAATACCACTACAAAATGCTGCGATACCACAAGGGGAGATTCTAGAAACGTTTGGAGGCGTAGATTTCAAGAGACGTCAATAAAAGAAGTTTTTCTATCTTACTACACTCGATTTGGCAAAGTCTCTATATGAGACTCCGCCAGCCATACAAGAAGGAGAGAATAATCGTGAATCGATTATCGCCTTGGACGCATGGAAGTATTTTGATTTTCTGTGCAAGAACTACATTCTTAATGGACTGGACAATACACTTTATGGAGTGTATAGTTCGAAGGACTTGGCCAATGATCTATAGGATTTATTGAAAAAAGTATAAGATCGAGGACGCCAGAACAAAGAAGTTCATAGTCGGCAAGTTTTTGGACTACAAATGGTGGATTCCAAAACAGTAATCAGCCAAGTGCAAGAACTTTAAGTTCTATTGCATGATATCCATGTTGAAAAGTTGAATTTGAGCGAATCCTTCTAGGTGGTTGCCATCATCGAGAAACTCCCTCATATGTGGAGAGATTTCAAAAACTATCTTAAGCACAAACGCAAGGAAATTAACTTGGAAAAATTGATCGACCGTTTAAGGATTGAGGAAGACTATTGGAAAACCGAGAGAAGGTCTATTGTCCGTCCAACTTGAAGCCAGTTTTGTTGAAACAGAACCAAAGGTTGTCAATAAGAAACGAAAAATTTCTGGTGATGCACCGCATACAGTTAACTTCAAGAAAGCTAAGAAGTTCAAGGAAAAATGCTATAATTGTGGAAGGGCCGGACATCGCTCAAGAGAATGTCGGAAGCCAAAGAAGAATGCTCAAGCCAACATGATTGAGAAAGACACCATTTCTGAAGGAATGAAAGAAATAAACCTATATGCGGTTGTCTCCGAGTGCAACGTGATTGGAAACTCGAGGGAATGGTGGATTGACATCGCTGCCACCCGTCATGTATGTGTGATAGGACCATGTTCTCCAACTATCAAGAACTGAACGGGAAACAACTTTACGTGGGAACTCTGCAAGTTCCAAAGTTGAAGGATAAGACAAAGTCACTTTGAAGATGACATCTGGGAAAGAGCTCATCCTCAACAACGTCCTACATGTGTCGAACATACGAAAGGATTTAGTATCCGGATCTCTTCTTAGTAAAAATGGCTTTAAGCTAGTGTTTGTATCTAATAAATTTGTACTATCTAAGAATGACATCTATGAAGGCAAGGGATACATGTGTGGTGAAATGTTCAAGTTGAACGTTCTTACTATTGTACCAAGACAAAACTCGATGAATAAAAGTTTAAATTCTGTTTACTTGCTTGAGTTGTCTTGTTTGTGACATAGTCGATTAGGACATGTGAATTTTAAATCTTTGCGCAAACTTATGAATCAAAGTTTTATTCCGACGCTTAAGATTGATCTTAATCATAAATGTAAAGTATGTGTTTGAAACAAACTTAGCTAAATCTCCGTTCCACTCAATTCAAATGAATACAACACCTTTAGAGTTAGTCCATAGCGATATATGTGACTTGAAACTCGTTCAAACTAGAGAGGGTAAGAAATACTTTGTAACTTTCATCGATGACTGTACAAGGTATTGTTATGTCTTTCTTTTGAGAAATAAAGACGAAACGTTGGAAGCCTCTAAACTATATAAGGCTGAAGTTGAAACTTAACTCAATAAACGAATAAAGAATATTCATAGTGATAAATGAGGTAAATACGAGGCATCGTTTGAAGAATTATATTCCGGACATGGAATTATTCATCAAACAACGACACTTTACTCTCCTTAATCGAATGTCATTGCTGAACGTAAAAACTGAACTCTCAAAGAGATAATGAATGCAATGTTGCTAAGTTCGANCATTTTTCATATATATATATAGTTTAGTCACGTTCATGCGGATTAAACTTTATTTGTTTGATTACATAAACAACATTTTCTCGTTATCATATACACCTGGAACAACAATCTTAAGACAATAATACGTCTGTGATTGTTTGTTGTTTTCAAACCCGTATTCGTCATTTTTGGAATAGTTTTTGTGTACTATTCTTTCCCCTTTTATTGTTGCTGCATTAATCTTCTATTTAAGTAACACAAATGAGTACTGTAAAGGCTACCTCAAGTCAACATGGTATGAACAATGTGGTTCCGCCTATAGCAATACTATTACAAAATACTGCGATACCACATGGGGAGAAGCTGAAAAAGTTTGGAGGTGTAGATTTCAAGAGATGGCAACAAAAGATGATGTTCTATCTTACTACACTCATTTTGGAAAAGTTTCTAAATGAACTCCGCCAGCCATACAAGAATGAGAGAATAATCGTGAATCGATTATTCCCTTGGACGCATGGAAGCATTCTGTTTTTCTGTGCAAGAACCACATCCTTAATGGATTGGACAATACACTTTATGGAGTGTATAGTTCGAAGGACTCGGCGATCTATGGATTCATCGGAAAAGAAGTATTAGACTGAGGACACCAGAACAAAGAAGTTCATAGGCGGCAAGTTTTTGGATTACAAAATGGTGGATTCCAAAACGATAATCAACCAAGTGCAAGAACTTCAAGTTCTATTGTATGATATTGAGCGAATCCTTCCAAGTAGCTACCATCATAGAGAAACTCCCTCCTATGTGGAGAGATTTCAAAAAATATCTCAAGCACAAACGTAAAAAGATGAATTTGGAAGAATTGATCATCCGTTTAAGGATTGAGGAGGATAATAGAAAAATCGAGAAAATGTCTATTGTCCAACTTGGAGCCAATTTTGTTGAAATGGAATCAGAGGCTGTCAATAAGAAACGAAAGATCTCCAGTGATGTACTGTATAGAGATAACTCTAAGAAAATCAAGAAGTTTAAGGAGAACTGCTATAACTGTGGAAAGGCTAGACATCGTCCAAGCGAATGTCGGAAGCCAAAGAAGAATGTTCAAGCCAACATGGTTGAGAAAGATACCCTTTATGAAGGAATGCAAGAAATGAGTCTATCTGGGGTTCTCTCCGAGTGCAACATGATTGGAAACTCAAGGAAATGGTGGGTTGATACCAGCGCCACTCGTCATGTATGTTCAGATATGACCATGTTCTCCAACTATGAAGAACTGAATGGGGAACAACTTTACTGGAGAACTCTACAAATTATAAGGTTGAAGGACAAGGCAAAGTCACTTTGAAGATGACATCTAGAAAAGAGCTCATCCTCGACAACATTCTACATATGCCACACATACGAAAGAATTTAGTGTCCAATTTCTTCTTAATAAAAATGGCTTTAAGCTAGTGTTTGTATCCGAAAAATTTGTACTAAGAATGAGATGTATGTAGGTAAGGGAAACATGTGTGATGGAATGTTCAAATTGAACGTCCTTACTATTGTAACTCGACAAAACTCGATGAATAAAAGTTCAAATTCTGTTTACTTGCTTGAGTTGTCTTGTTTATGGTATAGTCGACTAGGACATGTGAATTTTAAATCTTTACCCAAACTTATGAATCAAAGTTTAATTCCGCGCTTAAAATTGATCTCAATCATAAATGCGAAATGTGTGTTGAAGTAAAATTGGATAAAATACTGTTCCACTTAATTCAAAGAGACACTACATCTTTAGAGTTAATACATAGCGATATAAGTGATTTGAAATATGTTCAAACTAGAGGTGGTAATAAATACTTTGTAACTTTCATCGACAATTGCATAAGGTATTGTTATGTATTTCTTTTAAGAAGTAAAGACGAAACATTGGAAGCCTTTAAACTATATAAGGCTGAAGTTCAAACTCAACTCAATAAACGAATAAAGAATATTCGTAGTGATAGAGGTGGATGAATACGGGGCACCGTTTGAAGAATTCTGTTCCGAACATGAAATTATTCATCAAACAACGGCATCTTACTCTCCTCAATCGAATGTCATTGCTGAACATAAAAACTGAACTCTCAAAGAAATGATGAATGCAATGTTGCTAAGTTCAGACTTACCGCAGAACTTGTGGGGGGAAGCTATTCTAACGATTCGTAGTGATAGATGAGGTGAATATTGGGCACCGTTTGAAGAATATAGTTCTGGACATGAAATTATTCATCAAACATCGACACCTTACTCTCCTCAATCGAATGGCATTGCTGAACGTAAAAACGAACTCTCAGAGATGATGAATGCAATGTTGCTATGTTCGGGCTTACCGCTGAACTTGTGGGGGGGAGTTATTCTAAGGGCAAATAGTCTTCTTAATTGGATATCCCTTAAGAAAATGGAAGAGACTCCATATGAACTATGGAAATGTCATCATCTGTCTTACCAACACTTGAAAGTGTGGGTATTTGGCTAAGGTTGAAGTACCTAAGTCTAAGCAAGTGAAAATTTGACCTAAGGAGATTGATTGCATATTTATTAGATATGTCAATAATAGTAGTGCATATCATTTTCTTGTACACAATTCTGAATTCAAGATGTACGTGAGGGTACCATAATTAAATTAAGGAATACAACTTTCTTTGAGTGTGAGTTTTCTTGTAAAGAAAAGGAAACTACAAGTTCTGTTGGCATCCGACCTCCGAGGTCGATAAGTACAGTTTGGTATATGTGATAAGCCCATGCTAATATGAGTTCGGATATGTGAGCTCAGCTCAGTTTATGTAGTTTATCGAGGCTTAAGGAGACATAATGATTGAAGGTTTCTTACACATTATACAAACCCTCAATTAACAGGCAACAGATGGAAGACATTACATCAGCGCCCACCAGTTGGACCAATAATATGCTTTAGCTCCCTTCCGTAAGTAACTCATTAATTGTTGGAGACCACATGTAAGGTTAACACATGATGACCTGACAAGCCGAGCTCATTAACCAATCCAAATGTGCCAACCATGTACTTTCTCAGCTCGGTACTGTAGTTGATGAGATGGAAAAGTGAATAATACATGGAGATTCCTCTCTTTAAAAGAAAGAAGGGGAGGAGAAAAACATTTTTTGTGTTACAAATATTTCTACATTTCATATTTCAAATATCTCCTTCAAAAAGAGAAGGAAATAATTGTATCTTATTCTTGTAATCTGCAACTTACTATTGATCAAGTTCTTATTTACATCCTAAGTTGACTTGAATTTTGTTCATAAAACTTTCAATGTCAACAAGTTCAAATAAAAAAACTTATGATACGACAAATGGTACTTCATGTGAGAAAGAACCAAGACGTAGTAAAAGGACAAGAATATCTACTTCATTTGGCCTAGATTTTCGAACTTATATGGTAGAAAATAATCCAAAGACTTTCGATAAAGTCATGTCTACATCGGAAGCACCGTATTGGAAAGAAGCTATCAATAGTGAGATAGATTCGATAATGCAAAACTATACTTGGGAGTTGGTTGATTTACTCTCGAAAATAAGCCTTTAGGATGTAAATGGATATTCAAAAAGAAATTGAAATATGATGGATCAATTGACAAGTATAAGGCTAGGTTGGTTGCCAATGGATATAGGCAAAAAGAAGGACTTGACTTCTTTGATACCTACTCACTCGTGAATAGAATCACGTCGATAAGGTTACTAATTGCAATTGCGGCAATACATAACCTTGAGATTCATCAAATGGATGTAAAAACGACTTTCCTAAATGGTGAGTTAGAAGAGGAGATATACATGAAGTAACCTGAAGGGTTCATTTCTCCTAATAACAAACATAAGATTTGTAAACTCGTTAAGTCATTATATGGATTGAAACAAGCTCCTAAACAATGACACCAAAAGTTTGACAAAATAATGTTGTCAAATGGATTCAAAATCAACGAGTGTGACAAATGTGTATACGCAAAACATACACCAAACGCTTATGTGATTGTATGTCTTTATGTTGACGATATGTTGATAATTGGCAATAGTCACGAAGTGTTGCTAAACACCAAGAAAGTGCTAACGAAGCATTTTGACATAAAAGACATGGGTATGGATGATGTGATACTAGGGATTAAGATCTCTAGAAAATCCCTATTGACTCAAGTATATACTTAGTCAAAAATACGGGTGAATGTGTATCACAACTAAAGTATTCACAGGTTATAGGCAGTCTAATGTATATTATGAACTGTACTCGACCGGATATAGCATATGATGTGAATAAACTTAGTAGATTCACAAGTAATCGAAGACATGATCATTGGAAGGCTTTGATAAGGGTTTTTAGGTACTTGAAGTATACTTTAACCTATGGATTACATTTCACAAGATATCCTGCAGTATTGGAAGGATATTGTGATGCGAATTGGATATCCGACATGAAGGATTCCAAGTCTACTAGTAGTTATATATTTACCATTGGTGAAGCTATTATATCATGGAAATCTACAAAGCAAATATGTATTGCTCAATCAAAGATGGAATCGGAGTTTATTGCTTTTGACAAAGCTGGAGAAGAACCAGGATGGCTTCATAACTTTTTGGAAGATATTCCATGTTTGTCCAAGTCGGTACCTATGATTAGTATACATTGTGATAGTCAATCGACTATTGGAAGGGCTCAAAATAGCATGTATAATGGTAAATCTAGATATATTCTTCGTAGACATAATACCATTAAACAACTAATCTCTAATGGCATCGTCTCCATAGATTATGTGAAATCAAATGAGAACATTGTGGATCCACTTACGAAAGGTTTGCCTAGAGATCAAATATGTTACCTATCGAAAGGAATGTGATTAAAGCATGTTATGTAAGGGTCTTTATAATGGTAAACATATCTTGTTGACTGGAGATCTCAAGATCTTGGTTCAAAGGGACAAGTTATGAAAATTCAATGAAGCACTTAGGAAATTATTTCCTAACTCATTCCTATGATATCAAAGTGTTTTTTGCAGAATGATTAAAGATTAAGATACACTTTTAATGATTTATATATCTTGATTAAGTCAAGTAGAGTATGGTAGAATACTCTTAATAGGAGGTCACCTATGTAAGTGTGAAGTGGGGTCGCTTCAATGAAAATTGTTCGAGACTACAATTCTCTAAACACTTATGAAACCCAAGGGTGGTTCAGGGCCAAAATGAACCAAGTTATGAGAGCTATGAATAGCTTAGGAAAGAAATCTGTATGAGTAATGTTGTCTTGGTTTACACTAACGGCTGAATAATTCAAGACATCACGTTCACCAATTAGCCAAATAAGTCCGATAGTATTTCACTTAGGAAAGTTCAAAGTCGGAAGCTACCTTACCTAATGTAGTGTTTTCCCGCTATCTCTCTACAATACATTATAATTTTGCATTCCATATGCATGTTCTAATTTCCATTCATGTGGAAAATTGTTGAAAATTTGGTTAAGTGTCAAAATCAAAAACTTGGAAAAAGTGACTTTCGTGTCACCTTCGACCAAATATTCAGACTTGATCTGATAGTCAAATTACAAATATAAATAGACCAACTTGTTCTACTCATCAAGTAGATTGTCGTAGAATATTTGGAATCTCAAAACCAATTCTGGATGAATGAGAAATTATGGTCCAAAGTTGGGAAGAAAATAGAGAAAACTGTTTGGAAAATTGACAAAGACTGTTGCTAGCTTATGGTTGGGATATTGCTCGAGCGACAAGCTAACGAAAAATTTACTATTTTTATCACTCAAGCGAGGCGATGGCGATGGCGATAGGCTAGCGACAGTGAATGGTGCAACATTTAGCAAGTGTTGTCAAGTTTGGGACGCGACACATCATTCACAAACCTCATCCTCTATATATAGGACCCCTTGAACGTCTCTTTTGCATCTCATACCATATGTGCATTGTTCATTCATAAAATATCTTGCAAAAACTTTCTCAAATTCATTTCAAAATCATTTTTCCTTATAAAGAGGGAATTCCGTCACGTTCGCCGTTGTCTTATGGTTTGAGGTGCTGCTACCATAAGAACTGAATTCGTTGTATCTTGGCAGACAAGTGCAGACAACCGTGAGCACCGTAGCGGGGGCAATATTGTTTTAAAGAGAATGTGACATCACTTGCCTCGGATTATAATTTCCTACTACTACTTCTTCTTATTTCTTAGTTGCATTTTTAGTTTATCATACTACATTTTTCAACCCCATATATACATATATATAGTTTAGTCACACTCCTGCGAATTACACTTTATTTATTTGATTACATAAACAACATTTTCTCGCTATCATATACACCCGGAACAACATTTTTCAATTCTTAACAATATATCTTTCTTTTTAGAGCACGCCATGCCACCATGAGAGATAGGACTAGACTGAGTACCAATCTCTTGTTGTTGTTGATAATGACCATCTTTGAAGAACACTTACATTTTTATTATTATCCATCTAGGAACCATAAGTACTATTATCCTATGGGTAAAGCCATTTGTACAAAAAATGTGTACACCTTGGTTTGCATATAATTATGTGGCAGAAAATGAGCTGCTGATTTAATTATGTTTGATATGGAAGATGGCGTGAGATCTTGCCAATTGTAAATTCTGTAAACAATGGTGTAAACGAGAATATACATGTGGCATGATTTTTATCTTATTACTAAAGCTAGTGGTATCTAGAATTGTGACCATTGACTTGTACCCTATAAAAAGAGGATGATGCATGATGTACTTGTATGCGTAATATATGAGTGAGTGTTGAGAATTGATATACAAGTGAGGTAATGTGCCACTTGAGTGGAGTTTTAGTATGGTGGCAAGGTGTTCACTTAAATATTCAATTGTAAGGTGTGTGGTTAGGTTGTAAAAATAATTTTGTTAATAAAATATTTCCTTTGTGGGTTTGTATGTCCGTGTGTGTGAGAGAGAGAGAAGGAGAGGGAGATAGAGGTGGCAATGGACCGATGCTCGGCCCTAATGCGTACAAGCTCAGCTCGTGCTCGTGGCTTGTTTATAATGAGCCAAGCTCGGCTCAGCTCGCGAGCCCGTCCATTTTTCAATTTTTTTTTAAAGATAAACCTTTTTTTAAAAGGATAAACCCTTGTAGGCTAGGCTCGTGCTCGTCATTTGACGAGCCCAAGCCACTCACGAGCCGACAATCCGCTCGATCCATTTACCACCACTAGAGAGAGAGAGAGAGTGTGTGTGTGTGTGAAAAATGTAGGAAAGAGTTAGAATTGTTTAAAAGTGGTGTGAGAGTAATATGTATGTGAAAGATAGTGAGCAGTGAGTAAGAGAGAGAATTTGTGCTGAGCTTCTCAAGTTTGTGCACAAAGGATATTGTGAAGCGGTCGAGGATGAATTTTTAAGCTTCTCAAGTTCGTGTAAAAAGGAGATTATGAAGCTTATATAAAGTTTGCTTGATTACAAGGAGGTAAATCAAGTTACGATGAGAGACCTATAAGCGGTAGGTGGAGTAAAGAAACTTAATAATCATAACTATACAACATGATAAACTTGTATGAAGTCGTATTTGCAAGGGCAAGATCTATATAAAGTAGTCGGTGGAAGTGACATGACATCACCACATCTAGTCGTGGTTCTGAAGAAGTGGAGAATCAAAGTAGGCAAGCCTATGATCGTTATAAAGACAACAATCAAGTAAGAATTGCTAGAGTATATAAGAGATATGACCACACCAAAGGAAGCGCAGGACATTTTGGCTACACTATTCTCAAAGAGAAATGACTTGAGATAGCAATTGCTGGAAAATGACTACTCTCGATCACTCAAGGCGAACTGAGGGTAAGTTAATATTTTAACAAAGTTAAATATCTTTATCACAAAATTTCTTAATTAGATTTTTCGAGTAAATTTCGAAATCTAGAATGAGAAGAATAATCATATGTGAATTGAGACCCGAATTTAGAGGTTTTATTGTTGCAATACAAGGTTGGCCAGAGCAACTGTCACTAATAAATCTCAAAAATTTGCTGGTCGACCAAGATGCGTTAACCAAGCAAATGTTAGAAATCTCAATAAAGAAAGAAGGTGTAGAAGCGTATTCAGCTATAAAGAAGAGGTCAATTTCGTCAAAAAAAAAATTTAAAAGAAGGTAAATTTAAATGACGGAATGAAGAAAGTTATCAGACAAGGGGAGCTCAACAAAATTGCGACAAAAAGAGATCAATCGTTCAACGAATATCAACGAACTAATGGCTCGTACTTTGTATCTGAAAAATGAGGCCATTATACTAGAGATTGTTGGTTTAAAATGAGCCAACAAAAGGAAATATAGTAACCTCTAATAAAGAAAGGGAGTACAACAATGAAGAAGAATGGGACACTAAAGCATCCACAACAATAATTGAGCAGACTAGAGAGAAGAAATTGAATTCAAGCTTAAATAATGAATTAGCGTTGGTGGCAGTCCTACCTAGGCAAATGGATTGTGAAGATTATTGGATTAATGACTCAGAAGAGGACATCGTGTTTCATAGAAAGTCTTCTTGATGGACTCCGTTGAGGGATGAACCACCAAACTCAGAATAAGTATTTGAAAAAGCATATTCTTAACAGACACCTTAGAGAGTGGAGCTGCTAAATTCAATGGAAATGGAAGGCAAAGTGCAAGAGATCACATAAACAAAACAATGCTTTGAGAAAACAAAATATGCACAAGAATCAAGTGCAGAGATGGAGTCTACAAGAGCGACACAAAATCCTTGGCAAAATAATCTGTACCAGAAAACATTAGGGGAGGATTGACAAAATCTACAAGAAGAAATTGAGGTACGTACAATTGTACAATCAGAAATAAAGAAGTCGAGTAGAAATTGAGAAATCAAATGCCAAACATGCTAATCTAAAAATAAATGAAGAGAACTATAAAAGAGCCAGATATATTTGAAGTCGCGAATTCCTTGAATGAAGGATGGAATGCTTTAAAATTCGTCTAGTTTCAAAGACATCAGGGGATGACTAAAAAGAAAAGAGTAAAATTATAAAGTCGTTGTTGAAAAGGAGAATTGAAGATCGCCACCGACCGTTAAGATCTAGAATTTTCTAGTTAGTGCACCATTGTTCTTTTCTCTTATATACCCACGTGCAGTTTTTTTTTTTTTTTTTTT
>CAIGRB010106159.1:5145-28140 GCA_903798255.1 Fraxinus quadrangulata
CAAATCAAATTCTCAACAAATCTCGAAGCCTACGATGCTAGCCTCGTGACTCTTCGTCTTCAAACATTGAGATCATTATTAGAAGTTTCTGCTATTACAAGAAAATTCATATTTACTTATATTTCTTAAAATACAATTTGTAATGATTTCTTTATTTTAATAATCGAAATCTGTCCGCGAAACATAATAACGAGAAGTTAGGTCAATTTTGTTTTCATTTTGTTCAATTTGTTAATCAACTTCAAAAGGGACTTTGACTTTGAGGCTTCGAATACTTCTCCTGAGGAACCCATTTTTTAGTATGAATACAAACTTATAATTCCTTAGAAATAGTCTATCATCAAGTAAGACTGAATTAGAGAGTATCTTAGTGCCATTCTTATTTTATGGGAGAAAACTCGACCTCGAATCAATTTTGTTCCTACAACAAAAATATCAACAAATTGCTGTTGAAGGTCCTTATACTTCTTTGAGCTCATCATTTATCTTGATTGGTTTAGAAGAGATTCTTTGAACGTTAAATACATGTAGATTTGATTATGTATTGTTGGTGGAAAATCTTTAGAATTGTTGAAGTGTGACCCAAATTTCATTGGATATTGGTGCTTTGGTTGAATAGACCTTGAAGAAGTCTAGAAGATGAACCAAGGTATAGAATTAGGCACACTCCTACTAGTTAGAGTCGCTTGAATGCCAAGTAAGAAAAATCATCAGGGACAAGGTGCCTGAGCGCTATGCCTAAGGTACCTGAGTACTGTCTTGCTACTAGCCGACCATGAGCTGGGCACTAGAGCGCCTGTGTTATCCAGCCCAGGCCATTTCAGTTTGACACGTTTTAAACAATCTATTCCATCTATAACACTATTGTTGGGGTTCTATATAAATTCCACGAGTTATAGCCTCTTCATAGCATTGAAAGAATATTAGATTTTGATTGAGCTTATCAAAATCTTGTTTATATTCATTATTGATTATAGTGAAAACTCCTACTCTAGCCGTGATTTTTACTCGTCTTAGGTTTCCACGTAAAATCTTAGTTTCTTGATTGTTTAATTTATTTTGTCTTACACATAAATCTTGGTTTATTCATAACAAACTAGTATCAGAGTGAGGTTGATATTTCATATGACAATGATGAAATATGATATTCTAGTTTTGGATCGCAACATGAGGTTTTTGCTATGGCAGGTAAAGATGTAAGCTATTCTCATACAGATGGATTTGGATGATGCCCTCTTATAGTTCGATAAAATGCCTTTTACTTGGACGCATGAGGAAAGGCAAAGTAGGAATTGAAAGGCATTATCACAAATCCATCTCCATATTTCAAATTAGATTCTTCAAGATGTTCTTAAGGAGAAAAGTGTCATTGCATTGTGGTTGAAACTAGAGCACATTTGTATGACAAATAGTTTGACCAGTATGTTATACTTTTAAGTAGAAATTGTATTCTCGGCGCATGTCGGAAGGTACATCTATTGAGGATCACTTGACAGTTTTTAAGGAAATTGTAGCTGATCTTGAGACTATGGTGGCTAAGTAAGATGTGGAGGATCTAGGATTGATTTTGTTGTGTTTGTTGCCGTCGTTATATATGAATTTTAGAGACACTATTCTCTATAGTCGTGATACTCTCACAATTAATGAGGTCAATGATGCTTTATTGTCAAATAAGAAAATGAAGGCCTAGTTGTTCATGGGATGAATCAAGATAAGAATCTTGAAGGTAATATAAAGGACAGAATATAAAGGACAGATCAAAGTCTAAACATAGAGAAAAAGCATGTCACTTTTGCAACAGGAAGGGCACATTAGAGCTGATATAAATTGAAGAACATTAAGATGGCTATTGCTAAAGAAAAGGAAAAACAACTTGAGGATACTGAGAAGCCAGTGTTTTTTAAGATGGCCAAAGTGAAGGAGAGCTTCTGGTAATTTTTAATAGTGAATAAAAACCTTATAAGGATAGGGTATTTTATTTAGTTTATATATTCCATATGTGTCCCAATGATGACTGATTTACAACATATAAAGATGTTTCGAGATGTGCTGTGATTATGAGAAATATCACACGCTATATAATAGTTGAAATTGGAATAGTCACGATCAAAATGTTTTATAGGGCTATCGCGATATTTACTGATGTGATGCATATTCCAGACTTGAAGAGAAATCTCATATCCTTAAGTACCCTTGATTTAAAGGGGTATATATACACTGGTGAAGGTGGAGTTTTGAAAGTTAGAAGAGGTATCTTGTTGTGATGAAAGGACAAAGAAGTCAATTTTAATTATATATTTTGCAAGGTTCTATAGTTACAGGGGATGTGACTATCACTACTTCCTCTTTGTTAGATGAAGAAGTTACTAAACTTTGACAGATTGGGCATACGAGTAAGAATGAGATGACTAAATTGNGCCAATTCATTTGAGACCCTGGGGATCCGCTCTTTTTCCTATTCAAAGATCAGTCGCCCCTTGACTCTGTGTTTTCAAATCAAGAATTATTTGCAGATGAAGGGATGTCAAATGGGCTTCTTACTTCCCAAACAAATCTTCCTACATCTATATATAAACGCTGGTTTATCAAGAATACACAAGAAAAGCACTTCAAATTATTGATTAATTCCTTGATGGACAGAGTATTAGTAAACTGAAGTTCTATGAGCATTGTGTCTTGGGGAAAGTAGAATAGAGTTAGATTTACCAAAGGGAGACACAACACGAAGGGAATACTTGATTATATCCATTATGACCTTTGGGGACCGACAAAGGTACTTTCTAAAGGATATGCATATTATTTGTTGACAATTGATGATTTCTTTAGGAAAGCTTAGATTTTCTTCTTGAAATAGAAGAGTGATATGTTTGATACCTTCAAGGAATGAAAGACAATGATTGAGAAGCAGAATATGAAGCATGTAAAATGTCTCCACATGGATAATGGATTAGAGTTTTGTTCAAATGAATTCAATAGTTTCTACAAGTTAGAAGGGATTTTAAAGCACTTGATAGTGCCAGGTACTTCTTATTAGAACGGTGTGGCAGAGTGGATGAATAGAAATTTGATGGAGAAAGTTCATGTATACTTTCAAATGATGGGTTGCCCAAAATAGTTTAGGTTGAAAATACTTCCATGACTTGTTTTTTTATCAACCGCTCACCCTCAATTGCTATTGATAAAAAAGTATAGTCTTAAACTCTCCTTAGTTACTCAGATTTGAAAATATTTGGATGTCCTATTTATGCTCATATGAATAATGTGAAGTTGGAACCAATGTCTAGAAAGTGTGTTTTTCTTGGTTATAAACCTGGTGTTAAAGGATATAAACTTTAGTGTCCAGAAGCAAGTAAGGTGGTGATTAGTAGAGATGTTGCGTTTGATGAACATTCAATAATTCATAATTTACCTCTACAGAAGTATGAAGAAGCAGAATTGGAAGTTTATGAGCTAAATGTGGCTGAAAATATTGTTACAGTGAAGAGCCTGCTATATACATACACAGAAGAAGTGAGTAGCAATGACTGTGGTGATGGATGATTACTATACAAAAGGAGATGGAATCACTTCATAAAAATAGCATGTAGGATTTAGTGACTTATCCAAGAAAAAGGTTGTTCGCTATAATTGGGTGTTCAAAAAGAAGGAAGGTACGTCCAGAGTTAAAGATGCATAGTATGAGGCAAGATTAGTGGCTAAGGTTTATAGTCAGATTCGGTGTAGACTTCACATATGTGTTTTCTCCAGTTTAAAAGCAACTCAATTAGAGATTTGCTTGGTATTGTGTTTAACCATGATTTAGAGCTTGAGAAATTGGACATAAAGACAGCATTCTTGTCTGAAGAACTTGAGAAGTATATCGATATAGAATAGTTAGAGGGTTTCATGTCACTGGAAAGGAGGACTTTGTGTGCTTCTTGAAAAAACCCCTCTATGGCCTGAAACAATCATCGAGACAATATTATAAAAGGTTTGGCTCATTCATGACTACTTATGACTTTTAAAAGATGCTATTACGATAGTTGTATGTACTTTAGGAAATGTGATGATGGATCATTTATATATCTACTACTTTATGTCGATGATAATTTGATAGCTGCCAAGGATAAAGCAAAGGTGATGAAGGTTAAAGTTCAGCTCAGTGAAGAGTTTGATATGAAGGATTTGGGAGCAGTGAAGAAGATTCTTAGACTGGAGATCTTGAGAGATATAAAGGTGGACAAATCATACTTGAGTAAAAAAGGATACATTGAGAAAGTACTCTACAAGTTTAATATGTTTAATGCAAAGGCTGTCATACTTCTTTGACTGCCTACTTTAAACTGTCATCTACTTTGTGTCCAGAGTCAGATGAAAATATTGATTATTTGTCTCGAGTTCTTTATTCGAATATAGTTGAATCGTTTATGTATGTTACGGTTTGTACATGCCCATATTTAGTACATGCAATCAGTGCAATTAGCAGATATGTGGAAAGTCCTAACGAGGAACATTGGAAAGCAGAGCAATCGATTTTAGGATATTTGCTTGGCTCTACTAATGCTTGTTTGAATTTTGAGAGAACTTCAGATGGAGTCATTGGGTATGTTGATTCAGTTTTTGCAGGAGATCTCTTATAAGGTATGTGTTTATGATTGGTGGTTGTGCTATCAGTTGAAAGGCTATTTTATATAATACAGTGGCTTTGTCTACTACAAAGATAGAGTACATGGCTATTACAAAGGCTTGTAAGGAGGCTAAGTGGTTGGGGGAGATTGTTAAGTAAAATCTATGAAAACTTATCTACATTTTTTGTAATAGTCAAGTTCTATTTTTTTAACACAGGATCAATAGTTTAATGAGAGAACAAATGACATTGATGTGAGGTATCATTTCATGTGATGTGATTGCTCTTGGTGATATTGTAGTGAGCAATGTTGATACCAAGAAGAATCCCACTCATATGTTGACAAAGACTGTATATAACCAAGTTTGAGCATTGCTTGAATTTGGTTGGTATTTGTTGTTGAATTAGCCCATAAGGAGCTTGTGTGGAAAATGTACATATTTGTTTGTTGAAGAGTGAAGTAATTCATTGTATTGGAATTTGTGTTAAGGTGGAGAATTGTTATAGTATGACCCAAATTCCGTTAGGTATTGGTGATTTGGTTGAATAGGTCTTGAAGAAATCTAAAAGATGGACCAAGGGATAAAATTAGGCCCATTACTGCTAGCTAGCGCCACACAAGTGCCAGGAAGGAAAATCAATAGGGATGAGGCTCCTGAAAGCCATGCCTGCTGCGCTGCCTTGCCGCTTGCTACCTGTGAGCTTGAGCTCTCGAGAGCGATGTTCTCCAACCGCCCATTCGTGTTTTGATATATTTTAAGCAGTCTATTCCATCTATAATACTATTGTTAGGGTTTTATATGTACTCTACGAATTGTAGCATCTTCATAGCATTGAGAGAACATTAGATTTTGATTGAGAGCATCAAAATCTTGTAACAACATTCATTATTGATTATAGTGAAAACTACTCATTTGCCCGTAGTTTTTTACCGTCTTGGATGGAACGTAAATTTTGATGTTCTTGATTTTTTGATTTATTTCATCTTACAACTATATCTTGCTTTATTCATAACAAGGAATATGTTCAAGCACCACATCATGGAAGTCTTGTATACGACATTCATTTTCATCAATAAGCCAAGTTGCTTTGTCATTTTGATGCCGAGAAACTTTATCCACATTGCCATCATAATAAAACATATTCATAGAACAAGTGGAATTGAAATAATGAATTATGTGGACATATATAATTTTCTAACTAGTAAAGATGATGATGAGGATGAATTGCCATAAAGCTTCGGTTGCTATGTTTAAGCATAAAGCTTTACATGGCTTATCAGACAATGGTTTCGATGAACTTATAAATCTTGTTCGTGACATGTTGCCAGAGAATATTACACTTCCAAACTCATTTTATGAGATGAAAAGACTTGTCAATACATTTGATCTTGGCTATGAAAAGATACATGCTTGCCTTAACGATTGTTGTCTATATAGAAAGGAGTTTGAGCATGCTGAATTATGTCCAAAATGTGGTTGCTCGAGATGGAAAATTAACCAACGGACTAAAAAAATTCAAAAAAAATGTCCCAACAATAGTCTTGCGTTATTTTCCTATAATACCAAAATTTAAGAGGATGTTCGGAATATATGAGATGTCAACACAACTTAGATGTTACTCAAGTAATAAAAGTTCAGACGGTAAGATTAGGCATCTGGTTGATTCATTGAGTTGGGAAACAATTAACAGAAGGTGGCCACATTTTGCATCCGAACCTCGAAATATTAGATTAGGTCTTGCTACTAATGGATTTAATCCTTTCAAAGATCTTAACTCTAAATACAGTTGTTGGCCAGTAATCTTAACTATATATAACTTGCCTCCCTCAATGTGCATGTTAAAGGAAATTTTGATGTTGAGTTTATTGATCCCGGGTTCGAAACAGCCAAGTAATGACATAGATGTTTATTTGGCAGCACTGGTCGACGACTTATTGTTGTTATAGAGTGATGGGGTTGATATGTATGATGCAGTTACAAAGTCTAGGTTCAACTTAAAAGCTATTTTGATGTGGACAATACATGACTTTTCTGCATATGGAAATATATCTGGGTGGCCTGTTAAAGAAAAAATTGCATACCCTATTTGTCGTGAAAATACATGTTCACTATGGTTGAAGCATGGTAGAAATTTTGTATACATGGGACATAGAAGATTTCTCGCTTTTGATCATCCATTTAGCATGAAAAAGGGCTGGTTTAATGGACATGTTGAACATGGTATTAGGCCGAAGATAAAAAATGGTGAAGAGGATTATATTGAAGTTGATAAAATTACAAATGATTGGGGAAAAATGGTAAAAGAAAGAGAAAGAAGAATACAACTCAATCTAATGTAACGTCGAAAAAAGTCAATATTTTTCGATCTACCATATTGGAAGGTAATTTTTGTAATAGTTCCTTCATTTTTATTTGATACTTCCAATTGTGTGTAGTTTTTCATGACTCCATTAATGTTTGATTTGCAGACTTTACTTGTACGTCATAATTTGGATGTGATGCTAGTGGAGAAGAATATTTGTGATAGCATCGTCAGTACACTTTTGGATGTCAAAGGAAAATCTAAAGATGGCATTAACTCTCGTAAGGACATGGAAGAAATGAACATTAGGCATGATTTACATNCTTGTACGTCATAATTTGGATGTGATGCATGTGGACAAGAATATTTGTGATAGCATCATCAGTACACTTTTGGATGTCAAAAGAAAATCTAAAGATTACATTAATTCTCGTAAGGACATGGAAGAAATGAACATTAGGCATGATTTACATCCTCATAGTATATGAAATAAATTCTACCTACCAGCTGCTCCTCACACTTTATCAAAAGCAGAAAAATAATTTTTTTGCAGACGGCTCGCTAACTTGAGATTACCTGATGGCTATGGATCTAATATTGGAAATTGCATATCAGTGGAAGAATGTAAGATACTTGGACTGAAGTCTCATGATTGTCACATTTTAATGCAACAATTATTATCAGTTGCGTTGAAAGGGCTTCTTCCTAAAGGACCAAGGAACTCCATTTTTAAATTGAGTTCATTTTTCAAGGAAATATGTCAAGGAACTGTAGATAGAAATAAGGTTGAACAATTAGAGGAGGACATTTTTGAAACTTTATGCATGTTGGAAAGGTATTTCCGCCTTTCTTTTTTGATATAATGGTTCATTTGACAATCCATATTGGGAGAGAAGTTTGTTTATGTGGTCTTGTACAATATCGTTGGATGTACCCACTTGAGAGATATATGAAAGTATTGAAAGGATATGTTAAGGGTGCATAGTTGAGCGATATGTTGTTGAAGAAAATGCAAAGTTTTATAGCAAATACTTAAAACAAGCATTTGAAATAGGCTCTAAGCATGTACACAATGAAGAATATGAGACTGATTTCCTAGTTGCAGGGCATACAATTTCTAAAGGGAAGGCAATTGTACTATTTACTGAGATGTTGAAAGTTGATCATCGCTACGTGTTACTGAATAGTTCAGAAGTTCAACCATACATAGAGTACGTTTATTAAATATCGAGTTCCAAATATTTTAAGTAGTTCAACATATTTACTTTTTAATATATTGTATTTACCTTAGGATGCATATGGATGAATTGAAGAGTGTTGATAGACGAGAGGAAAGAAATGAGACTTTATTGCGTAAGAAGCACATTGATGCTTTTGCTGCCTGGTTGGATGATAAGGTTGGAATATACATCAAAAAAATAAATGTCTATTTATGCTATTTATTCTTTTATTTCTAACATTTTAAAAATAATGACAAATTAAAACTGAGCAATTGACGAACAAAGTATCGAACAATTTGAAGTGGCTTGCACGTGGTCTTAGATATCAGTTTGTAGCATTCTAATTATTAAAAAAATATGTTCTGTCTACTATGACTTTGCAGTCACACCATGGAAGTATTGTACCTATGACAAATGCAAGATGTCAACTGTTGCATTGGTACATGTTTGAGGAGGAAGAAGTCATAGCAGAAAGGAAGATTGCAACAACAGATCCAAGTGCAAAGGTACATCACCTGGCACTTGGTCGAGACTATTGGAAGGTTTGGGTTGAGAAAGTGTATATGCGTAATTTGACCTTATACAGACCTATAGATGAAGTCCGAACTCTTAGTGAAGCCATAGGCAGTACTGTTGCTTAGCCAAAGAGCAGTATTAGACTTCTTTGAGTAAGGTATGTTTAAACAATTTCTGTCTCGTATCAGGGCTGTTAGTATAATGTGATTTTGAAGTCCTTTGGGTGGATGAAGGTATGCACCACTATTAAACTTTCATTGTTTGAAGTCCTATGGGTGGATTATGAACGGGTAACAAAATACTATTATTTTGTCATTAACTTTCCATAATGACTGTCAAAATAATGTCATTTCCTGTTAAGTTACCATGGATTCCAATTTCTGTTGGAGAAAAATTGAATGTTGATTATCTAAGTTTTTCTTCTAGTGGTGGTTTGGTGTGAGGGGTGAACCTTTTATTGGTTTCTAATTGTATGATTTCTGAAATTGATGTTTGATGATTGTTTAGCTATATACAGTATCTTTTGAAGGAGAATTAAGTTTATTTGTTGATATTCTTATGGAATTTTGGACTTGAATAACAGTAGTTTAACCTCAATTGATCATTAACTGAAGAAGAATTTCAGTTTACTTAGGATAATAGTTTGGTAAGTGCTGTGGTTTATTCAGAAACTAGGTAGCATAATCTTTTGCCCTCTCCAGTTAGAAATACTTTTGATGTCTGGCCATCTTGAAAGCTTGTGTTCTAATGTAGTGACAATCTTATTGGAAAATTCCTTGGTTAGTAAATTGATTACATTTCAAAATATCAGTGATGCATACCTTCATCTACATGTGTCTTGCCTCTTTTTGCCCTATCAACAATTAAGTTGGCATTCATGATTTTGGTTGATGTATGTTATTTAGATGACAAACCATCTTGATAGTTTGTGTTCTAATGTAGTGGCAAATGGCTCTATCGTAAAATATTAGTTTTGGCATTGGAACTTTTCTTTTTGACTATTGGTTATTCTTTTCTCATTATAGATGCATCTTTTGTAGATATATTCACCTCAATTGGATTCACCTCCTCCAAGATGGGTTAATTTTACCCACTGATTACTTCTATTCTTATATCAAGTATGTTCAGGTTTCTATAAGCACCAGTTCAGTTTTTATTTGGTGAAACTGTCTGTGATTGAAGGACATATTATACCTGAAATTAAATTACACAAATTTGGTATGGAGTGGATAATTCTCTTTGCAATATGTGTTTTGGTTACTATAGTAGTTTTGGAGGTTTTTAGGTGCAACTTGATATCCCATTTACATGTGATTGACCACGTTGAATTGCCATCAGGTACCTCAAAATGTAATTCTGATTTTGTTTATGTTCTGTTGTTACTTTACTATCTTTTGTATTTCTTTTAACTTTTTATTTTTAAATACATGCAAGACTTTTGATGCTGTTGATGGAAAGCAAGCAAGAAGAACAAAGGTGTGTGCATGTGTGCTTGTAGGAAGGAGTACATCTTATTTTGCAATGGTAGCGAACTTTTGTCAGAGCTTCATGTGAGGGACGGAGTGGATGGTACTTCAGCGGGGAATTTTTGTCAGAACTTTTAATCATGATTTCTTATATTTTTTTATGATGTCTTGTCACTTCTCTTTTATATATTGGATATTCTATTTATGATTAAAAGTGCAAAATCTGTATATTGTGCAGACCTTTTGAATTTTACTTAAGGGTGTATCATGTTTTAAGTTATATGTACATATTTGAGGAAGTTGAATATTATTCAGATGGTTTTAGTCCATATTACAAAGGAAATTTTGTCAATTTTTTTTATAAATATATGTTACAGTCAAAGCAGGTCATAGTTGCCTTGATGGTGGGTCCGACACTTAGTTGGTATCTACCATCGACGCACAGCACGTGTCGGGTCCATTAGGGTGATTTGGGATGAGTCGTGTCAATTGGCTTTGAGCATAAAATTTAAGGCCATTCATTTTTAATTAGGTTGAATGTGTAAAATATTGTACAAGTTTATTANGGTCCATTAGGGTGATTTGGGATGAGTCGTGTCAATTGGCTTTGAGCATAAAATTTAAGGCCATTCATTTTTAATTAGGTTGAATGTGTAAAATATTGTACAAGTTTATTATGCGAATTGTTAGTTTATTATTCCGGTAGCGCAGTAATAAAAAAATGCCAATTAATTTTAAAAAAATATTAAAATGACAAACGACAACGTTTGCAAAATGTTGCCAAAAACCAAAGGGAAGAGATACGACAACATTTAAAAAACGTTGCGGTATCTATCTTATGCAGCATTAAAAAAAAGGTTGCTGTAGGTACCTTCCGGGAAGATAGATACCGCAATGTTGGTATCTACCTACCGCAACGTTTAAAAAACTTTGCCGTATCTCTTCCCTCAACGAAAACACCGACCTCCGCAACACACACTAAAAAGCTACAAAAGACCTTTTGCAGCGTTTTTTGGCTGCTGCAAAATGTGATTTTTGGTGTAGTGATGGTTGCTCCCTAGGCGCTCCTAGCTGTAAGGGTGCCGCTTGAATGACAACTTTATCTAATATTTCAAGGTTTTGCAATTTGGTCAGTTTTAGGATTCCTGTTTTAACTCAAATACTCTGTTAAAAGTTTTACCTATTGTAATAGGAATTTACTTTGTGTTAGAATCTTGTTTGTATTAATTTTTCTAATATGTTAGGAATTTTTGTATTATAAATATGTGGTGTGTTACATATATTTATTCGATCGACTCAGAGAGTGATCCAAGTGATCTAGATTAATAGAGAGAGACTCGCAGATAGAGAGATCGGGAAAGAGTCGTGTGAGATCCAGCATAATATATTGTAATTCCTTACTTTTGATATAGTAAATTCTCCGTCTTTGCTCATGATTTTTCTCGTCTTGGGTTTCCAAATAAATCTTGTGTTGTTGTGATTGTTACTTCCATAATAGTTGACTCATTTTCTAACATAATCTGTGCCTAATGTTCTATCTGAGCATTTGCCTTTCTAAGTTTTTCATATTGAGGCTAATGTGATAACCATGACTAGCTTAGGAAAACCTTAACGCTATTCTAATCTCTCACTATTTAGAACAGATAGCATATAAAGTTAAAATATTCATGGGAAAGATTATTATTTGGTTGTTTAAGCTTCTAACGAATGCACTTAACTTGCTAAATATTAATCAAATAAATAAAAAGAAGAGAAAAAAAATTATAGGCATCACCCTAAGGTTGAATAGTTGGAAATTGGTTTAGAAAATTGAAAATTTGGTTAAGTGTCAAAACTAAAAACTTGAAAAAAGTGACTTTCGTGTCAATTTCGGTCAAATATTTAGACTTGATCCGATGGTCAAATTACAAAAGTAAATAAATCAACTTATTTTACTCGCCGAGTAGATTATCATGGTATATTTGAAATCTCAAAATCAATTCCTGATGAATGAGAAATTGCGGTCCAAAATTGGAAAGAAAATTTAGGAAACTGTCGAAAATTTGCAGAAGTGTGTTGCTAGCTTGATGATGGACTGTTGCTCGAGCGATAGGCTAGCGACGAAGTTACTGTTTTTATAGCTCAAGATAGGCAATGGCGACAGGCTATCGACAGTTAATGGTGCGACCTTCGGCAAAAGTTGCTGATCTTGGGAAGTGACACTTCATTCATAACTCATCATCCTCTATATATATGACCATTTAGACGTCCATTAGGTATCTCATACCATCTTGTATTGAGCATTGTATAAAAACTTTTGCAAATCACTTCCAAATTCATTCAAAATCGTTTTCTTCTTTGTAGAAAGAAATTTTGTCAAAAGTTCGTCGTAACTTGTGGTTTAAAGTACTTCTACTATAAGTTAAATTTGTTATATCTTGGAAGACAAGTACCGTGAACCGTGAGCACCGTACGAGGTAATTTTGTCTAAAGGAAAGAGGGAAAATACTTGTCTAGGATTGTTATTATTATTATTATTATTATTATTATTTTTCCCTTCTTAGTTTTAATCTTTTCGTTTTCATTTGTAATTTACATACTACATTTTCAACCCATATTTATAGTGTTTAATTATACTTTTGCGGATTAAACTTTGCTTTTTGTTTATTCGATATACAATACCCATTTTATCTGTACTTATATTTAGCCTGTGTAGCCAGCATGAACTGCATCGAACAATCTAGCAAAGCCAATTGTTAGAAATTCTAAATATATCTTTTTGATTATAAAGTTAGAAGCACTTCATGAATTTATACTCAAAGACTCCGCAAACTATCAATCTTCTATATTATAAAATTTCGAAATTTATTAAAAAATATTGATTTCTAACTAAAAAAGACATATCCTCAACTTTATTGACTAAAGAAGTATATAATAGGAATTCTTTTTATTTTTACCTTGATACCCACCACAGAACTTTCACCTTGTCACGTTGAAAGAGCCCAACGAAGGTATTTAACTGGAGTTACGATTTTGATCTAAGAAAAGAGTATCTCATTATCTCCATTAGAGTAAGCTTACTGTTGGGTCATGATGCAAAATTCATCCTAACTGGGCTATGATGAAAGTGGACTTGGTCCAGCTAACTTAACCTATTGCCTGATAATTTCAAAGTGATGAGGCCCAAAACTCGAATCCACTAAATGGGCAAAATCGTGTGTGAAAAGTGCGACTTTAGTTTGTATTTTTCACCTATTGAATTGATATGTTGCTAGTCACTCTGAACAGTTGATCTTTCTCCTGGCCATCTTCTAGAACTCTCTGTAGGTTTTCTTCTTCGTCTTCTCTTCAACTTCTGATTTGATGATTATGTGAAGTATGTGTAAGAGTCTGAGTGATTCTTTAGTGTGAAAAGTGATGTTTTGTTTGGGATTGAATTTTCTAGTCTATAGAATGTCTGTTTGAGGGTCTGGACTTTGAAGCTTCTGTTTGATTCAGAAGGGTACAATCTGAACATGCGTTCTATAAACTAGAGTGGAAGAAATCTGAGTTTCTCCTTTAGATCTGGAAATAAACCCTATACTTGAAAGGTTGTTGGACAAATACGTATGATTCTTGGTGTTTTTTCCAACTTCTATCCAGTGTTGGTTGGTTTTCTTGACTTCGTTTCATCTGTTGAGGCCTTTGGTGGTCAAAATTTCAGGCCACCACTTTGGTTTGCACTTTTCTAAACCATAACTTGAATATTTGATATATGTTTTCATATATTCTTTGCCATTCTTCGATATTATGCCTTTTATTCATACGTTTCAATTGCTGCATGTGTATTCTAATCTCTATTGTTTGATTATTTCTCTAAACTTGTAAAAATTCCTTTGTTCAAATTGAGTTTTGACATGGGAACATGATTCTTACGAAATCCTGGTTAATTTGAACATTTGGATTTCGTATGAATTGTTGTTAACTTTTCTTTCTTTTTGTGTGTAATAGCCTTTTCTAAAAAAATTGATACACACTGTGTTGGTATTGATCATTGTTGAAAGTGATTTGATAGTGTTTCAAGGCAGATGAACTTGCCTATATTTTTATAATATTGCAACTGGATGATCAAGTTTTGAGAAAAGTAAGAAAACTAGATTCTATAAACTCTTGTGGAAAAAGTTAAAAGAACTTTACTTGGTTAAATTCCTACCAAACTTTCGTTTTCTTTTAGAAAGATTTTTTCAATTTTAAAATTGATTTATCAATAGAATTAGATGATATTTTGGATGTCTTTAAAAAATTGGTTTAAGGCATCACAGACATTGAGGAAGAAGTTTTGAAGAATATAAAAGTTGTTATACTCCTCAATGCAATTCCTGAGGCCTATAGAGATGTAAAAAAAAAATGCGTCATCAACTCTTTAAGAAGCAAATATATGAAATAATAAAAATAAAAATAAAATGCCTAAAGTAGTAATTCTGAGAGTTTGTAAAGTGTATATCACGGAATAGTCAAAATGAAAATCAAGAAAATCAGAGTAATGAGGGAAATAATTATAAGAAAAAGAATAGAGGGTGCTCTAGATCAAAGTCTTAAGGCAGGAAATAATAAATGTAATAGGTGGGAGAAAAATGATGATTTTATAAAAGATTGTTATAAAAAGAAAAATGAATAAAAAGAGAAAGTAATTGATGAATGAAATGTTGTAGAATCCCTAGAGACTAACACAATTGGTGTCTATGTAGTCACTCTACCACAACCTGGTCTTAATGCTACAAATATTGCAGATAACAGTGATCCATCCAATAATGGATCTTGAATTCTAGTTACACATTCCATATAAATTTTAAGAAAATTAATGGGAGAGGTGGTTATGGGTAATAATGTGGTTTGTAGCATTGAAAGAATTGGCAGTTTGATATTCAAATTTAAAAATGGATATATCTATACTCTTGACAGAGTTAGATATGTTCTAGATTTAAATAGAAATTTAATTTCAATGAGGGATTTAGATGATATATGATTATAAGGTAGAAATGGATATGGCATGTTAAAAGTGATAAAGTGATCGCTTGCCATTTTTAAAGGTACAAATAGAAACGGAATATATGTCATTAAAGCTGATGCAGTACTTAATCTCGCCGTTGAGGCCTCTAATGTTGAAATTGATACTATTTTAAAGTGGCACATGTTAGTGAAAATGACCTTTATATTCTTCATAAAAAGGGACTATTTTTAAAGGGTTCCATTTTAAAAGTCCCCTTTTGTAAATTTTGCACTTTAGGAAAATAACATAGACTGCATTTAATACAGGGAAACATAATTTTACTTTTATTTTAGAATACATACATTCTGACCTTTAGGGTCCTTCATCTTCTATTTCTGAAGGGAGAAATAAATATTTTCTCTCCTTAATTAATGACTTTTCAAGGAAAGTCTGAATTTTCTATTAAAATAGAAATTAGATACTTTTGAAAAATTCAAAACATGAATTTTTTTATAAAATATAAGATCGCTAAAATGATTAAAATTCTTAGAATTGATAATGGTTTGGAGTTTTGTAATTCTGGTTTTGATCAATTTTGCAAACTTAATGAGATTCTAAGATACAAGACTACGTCTTATACATCTCAACAAAATTGGGCTGCTGAAAGAATTAGTATGACCTTTTGGGTAATGTTAGTATACGATAGTTAGTTTTGAGTCTCTAAAGTTTTTTGGGGAGAGCTGTAATTACATAAAGCCTCTGTTTATCATTAATTTTATCAAACATTGTTTGCTATAGTAAACAATATCCACTACATATTCACTCAATAAAATACTATACAGACAAACCAATAAAATTACTTTACTTTTTAACCACACATTTTGCAAAACATATTATTCAAAACTCTATTTATTCTTCTAAAATGGGAGACAAACAAGCACATAGTTAGCATAACTCCTTCTAGCGCACTAGAAGGTAAGACACGTGAAGTGGTGTGGTTTGATAAGCTACCTACTCATACTTGAATTTTTTTTGTTGTGATGCCTATGCTCATCAAAGTGTAGGTAAGCTAGAACCAAGAGTTCAAAATGTATGATTCTTGATATCTTGGAGGGTTGAAAAGGTAGAAGTTGTGGGCTAAAAAAGTTAAAGAGGTTTCAAGATAATAACAAGTACGGATGTGACTTTTAATAAATCTGACATGCCTGGTTTGATTCATAAAATCATTGATAGTGCTTCTGAGATAGGAGAAGTTCATAAAGAAACCTTATTGTCCCGGCTCAATGATCGGGACAAGAAACAGGGCCTCAACTGGCGCCCCTTATTGGAGGGGAATAGGCGGCGCCAGTTGGAGCTCTATTTTTTGTCCCGATCATTGAGTCGGGACAAATAGCATGGTTCTAAGTTCATAGGACTAAGCTTATAATAGAGCTTGACTTGACACCTGACTTTGCGGATGAAGTCAGGTGGAGGCTAAATCTTAGAATATTTCTAATTCATGTGAGACAGATGAAGGCAGTGTTTGAGATTAAAGGGAATGGGGAAAGTTAACTAGAGATAGAACTAGAAGAGACATAAGTGAACCATCTAAATTTAGAGATTATCTTTCTCTTTTTGTCATTTCAAATCAAGATCTAGTCTTTATGGAGCCTAAGTCTAATGCAGATATTATTAGTAATCAGCAATTTGCCAGGTTAAAAGAGATTAATTCTTTAATGAAAAATAAGATCTAGATATTAGTTTTAAGGTCTGCAGATAATTCTTAGTTGACTATAAGTGGATTTATAGTGTTAAAAAAGGGAATTCTGAAAAAAAAAAAAAAAGCTTATTAATTTAAGGCTAGACTAATTGTTAAATGCTTTACTCAAAAGCAATATATTAATTATAAATAAATTTCTTACCCGTTGTTAAATATACAACTATTAGGATGATACTTGGATTTGTTGTTCGTTATAATTTTGAACTTGAATAAATGAATGCAGAAACTGCTTTTTTGCATGGGGACTCGAGATAGATTATTTATATGAGTGTCAGCCACATGGCTTTATAGATAAGAGAGAACTTGATCACATGTGTTTGTTAGAAAGATCTTTATATGGGCTCAAAAAATCACTTAGATAGCGGTACAAAAAGTTTGAAACTTATGTTGCATATTTTGATTTTACTAGAAGTGCATTTGATCATCGCTTATACTTTAAAAATAATGATGAAAATGAAGTAATTGTTTATTTGATGTAATATGTGGATGACATGCTATTAATTACACATGACATGAGCAGTGTTTTAAAAAACATAATGTATGGCGATGTGTGGAGGTCAACCTATGGGTTAGATGAGCTTAAACGAGACATAGGCGTAAAAAGCGTATAAACACGTTTTTTTTTAATCAATCAAAAAATCATTTAATAATTAAAAATAATGCCCAACAAACATCTAAAACAGATTTATAGGAACTTTATATTTTTTTTTTCAAAAGTTTCAAATGTAAATCAACTTTTGAGTTTTAACTTAAAATAATTGTAAAAAAAAAAAAAATAATAATAATAATAATAAGCGTGCATTAGCAGTCAACAATTGCTGTTAACCGTTAAATAAGGCGCCAATCCATTGCGCATAGCGTCTAGACACGTCTTTTAGAACATTGGACATGAATAATGTAAACAATATAAATATCTATAAATATTGGATTTAAAATGAAAGAACTAAGGTATGCTAGAAGAATACTAGGAATTGATATTTTAATAAATAGGTTAAAATAGATTCAAATTTTGAAACAAAGTTCTTATGTAGAAAAAGTGTTGTCAAAATGTGCTATGTATGATTTCAAATTTTTCACTTTACCATTTTCTAGTAATTTTAAATTGAGTAAAGATTAGGTTCCTATTGATGAATTTGATATAAAATACATAAAAAAATATTTCTTATGTTAATGCTGCAGGATTTGTAATGTGTAATTGTCGTTGTAAAAGACCTGACGTGGCTCATGTTATTATTACCCTAAGCAGGTTTATGGCCAATCATGGCCCCAAACACTAGACAGTTTCAAATGGTTATTGATATATTTGAAAAGATCTTCACATTTAGGTTTATATTTTAATTTATGTAATGAAGGTGTAGTGCTTAAGAGATTTGTTGATGCATATTTGCTGGTGATTGAGATAATAAAAAATTCAATATTGTTTATACTTTACCTTGTATCGAATTTGTATAAGTTAGAAATCTCAACTACAATCTATCATAACAACTATAGAAATTGAATATGTAGCTTCAGTTGAGGCTATAATAGAAGCCTTTTGGCTAAAAGGTTTGATATATGAAATTAATGAGCTCTCTAATCTGTTGTAGTTTATTCAAATAGTGATATTAATATATGTAAAATTCAGTTTCTCATAAAAGGATTGAGCACATAAATGTGAAAATGAATTTTATTATAGATATTATTGCTAAAGAAGACTTATTTTTTGAACAAATTCCAACTCAGTATAACCTATCTGATATGGGGACTAAGGAATTGTCTATAAACAAGGTTTACGTGTTGTTTAAGAATGTTGAACATTGATATTGTTTAATTTCATATTGCAGGTACATATTCTTTGATGCTAATTGGTGATATAAGGAGATCATCATTTTTAGATTAACCATTAGTCTAGAGTTGTGCTTTGTAATATCATTAGCATCAAAATGGAAATTTGTTGGGTGATCGTGCGAAAATCACAAGCGTATGGGATCTGTGATAAGTAATAGATTTGATGAGTTGAAAATATCATCCCATTGAGAATAAATTCAATTCAAGTTTACTAGTTATGTATGGAATCCAAATTATGTAACACAAAAGAGATTTTTTTTTTAATTTAATTTTATGCTAAATTATTTAAGAAAGTGCAAAAAGTGATTTGTATCAAATTATGAATGATTGTATTGGATGTAGAGTCCACCTATTGTTATCTATTTCAATTCTTAATTATATAATCTAGTCATATGCATGCGTTCTTGACAATCGATAAAATTATAATATATAATTCTCTTTTCCAAAATAAATTAAATATGTTGACATCTGACTTTCGAGGTCATTAGGTACAGCTGGTTGTATGCATTAAAACTCATGTTAATTTAAGTTCGAATATTTGAGATCAACTCGTATTAGCTAACACTGAAGTTCGAGGAGACATAATGATTAAAGTTCTTTACACATTGTGCAAATGGTCAATCAACAGTGACATTTGGAAGGTCTTACATCAGCGCCCACATATTCCACCAATTAAATGCCTTAACTTCATCCTCTAATTAGTTCATTAAATGTTGAGGACCACATGTGATAGAGCCAAGCTAAAGAACCATTCCAAATATGTCAATGATGTACTTTCTCAGCTCGGTACTGTAGTTGATAAGACAAGGAAATGAAGGATGCATGTTAACCCTTCCCTATAAAAGGAAGGATGAGAGTCTTGAAAAAAAAAACTTCATATTTCAAATATCTTTTTGAAGGAAAAGGGCAAACGCTTTTAGTTATAGTTATAATTTGCAAAGTTTTTATCAATAAAAACTCTTATTTCCACTTTAAGTTGACTGAGTTTTGTCCACACAATTTTCGAAGTCAACAGTTAGGTGCTAGAGAAAAGGTCCTAGCTTGTAAAAGCAGCCATATCTCTCTATAAAACCCACAAAAATATCATCATGGATGATTTTTCAGCATTCGAAAATCAATCCCATACTCGTCCTGAACAAACCAACAATCCACAAATATTGGAAGAGGACGAGATCAAAACGAAGCTGCTGACCCTCAAATGACCATGATAAGGGAAACCATTGAAAAGTTGACAGATGTAATCAATCGGTTGGAACGAATCCAAACTCACGTCCCACCACCAAACACACAGGGAGGGAACCAGAAGACCTCCCACCAGAAGGACACTCCAATTCTCAAAAGAAGATTCCTCCAAAAGTCGAACCGAAGAGATCAGGAGCTATCCCATAACATCAAAGCCAACTGCTAGGAAAGCTAGTAACGTGTTTGATAGACTGGGCTCTCAACACTCCCTAACACGTTGGAGTAAACATGCTCAGCCCCATGTCAAACGATCATTGGAACAATCAGAACATGAAATGAGTGCCTTGAAGAAACGCATCACTGATTTGGAAGCTAAGGACAAAGGAAACATGGAAGAATATCTCACAAAATGCCATTCTCACTTCACTGAAGATATCCTTGCTGAACCCCTGCTCAAGAAGCTTAAAATGCCACAGTTGATCGGGTATGAAGGAGAATGAGATCTATCAGCCATTTGGACAAATACACTTCCTAGATGGAACTGGAAGGATCAGGAGATACCAAATGTGTCGTGCTTTCCCATTGAACTTGGGAGACAAGGCCCAAAGGTGGTTTAGAATGCTACATCAAAGATCCATAAAGAACTGGAATGATCTTGCCACAACATTCCTTGCCCAATTTATGGGTTCAAAAGCGAGGACCACACCAAGGAGCAGTTGGTAAGCATTAAACAAGGAAAGACTGAATCGCTCAAAAGTTACCTTAGCAGATTCAACAAGCAATCCATAGAAGTTGAGAAGATCTCCGATGACGTCGCACTTATGGTGGTCCTTTCGAGGCTAAGGCCAAGGACGAGGTTTTGGTGGTCTGTACATGAGGACGGACCTCGAATGTACCATGAATTCTTAAGCCGAGCTGAAAAATATATAAGTGCTGAGGAAGCCACTTCCAACCAGGAGGAACCCAAACCAAATCCACCGTCTTCATATCAAGTACAGGAGAAAAATGTGGACAAAAGGTTTTAGCCGCAAAAGAAGAAAAAACAAAAGGGGTCAAGGTCGTCCTAAGCCTTATCCGGACAGATTCCATGAATATCATCCGCTAAATGCTACCCTAGAGGAGGTTTTCTTACAAGCGGAAGAAAAAGAGACATTTCGTAGACCCCCCCTTCAGATAAAGGAGTTGGTAGGGAAAAATCAAGGGAGGTACTGTCGATATCATAGGACGACAGGACATAACACTGATAATTGCGAGAATTTGAAAGAAGAGGTGGAATCCTCAATTCGACGAGGTCACCTGCAAGAGTTCGTGGCCAAGCTCGAAGAAACAAACCAAGCAAGCAATCAACAACCAAATCGACAAGGAATGGTTCAGTGAGCTCAGCCAGGCCTACAAACTCAAGATCCCTTACCTCGAGTCGAGATCAGAACTCTAGTAAGTGGCAATTAATGCCTCAAAGGGTCCAGAATAGCCAACCGTAGACAAGCACACAATGCCCGCATCTGGAAAAATTATAGTGTGATGTTACTAGAACCTGAGACCAGCATAGTATCATACTCAGGGTGGTTTGGATTTTTAGAAGAAGATTCATGCGGGATTTTATAGGACCAAATTGAAGCACTAATAACAACTATGACTGTCGCAGGGGTACAGGTGCATCAAACTCTGATTGACAATGGGAGTTCAGTCAATGTACTGTACTCTCGAATACTGGAACAAATGGGAATCCAAGAATGCTACCTCTAGCCATATTCTAGGAGGTTTCAAGAGTTTTCCGGAGATTCTATTGAAGCACGATGACAAATTGTGTTACAATTCTCTACCACAAGCAATCTAAAATGACCCCAACCCACAACCAGTGTATTCATCTTCGTAGCTTCTCAATTTCACTCACAAAGGACAAGATACTGGTATTGATTTGTGGCCACAAAGACAAAGAAAACTAATGGAAGAAGGGCAAAGAGGAGACCAAAGTGCAAAGGCAGCCACACAATTTACTCAAGCAAAGGCAACGTTTTTCTCTCTCAATTAGTAGCCACATTTTCTCTCTAATTCACACAAATCACACACACCAAAAACCAGCTAGGGCAAGCAACATATATATAGAAATATGTTAAGACTCTAATTGGGCCAAGAGAGGGGTTAAATGGGATAAGACTCAAGAGCCGTCCAATAGGTAAATATATGGACCGTGAGCAATATTAATTCCTTAAACTACTTCCAACAATCCATATTATTTTTAGGTCGAGCCTTTAGACTTGATTGTTGGTAATCAATTCACTATCGGCCAACGTCTGCTTACGTGTTATAATATCGTCTGGGATTTATTGAATATCGAAACTCAACAATGGTCGAGTTGTCATCCTTTAGACATAACATATATGCGGAAGTTCGGGGTCTTTCCCTTAATTCATTCTATCAATGGTGTCAAGCATTATGGAATATTTATTGATATATTTTGGAATTACGTTTGGCTTAACCTCTTAAATTAAATCTGAGGATATATCTATCTTCACTAAATTTAAAGCCACTGTCGAAAGATTTATAGCACTAAAATATGGGAGGTGTATACTAGAATCTATTTTTATCAATTCCAGAATTTGTGTATCCAACATCTCACTAGTCTACCATACACACCACGACAAAGCTAAACAGCTGGAAGTTGTCGCCGTCATATAGTCGAATCTTCAATGCACATAGCACACGTTCTGTTGTCCTATTGGCCTCTTGCTTTTGAAACTATCTACTTAATAAAAAACGACCGCCCAAATCTTCTAATTTTTAAATCACCTTTAGAAGTTCTCTTGAGTCAAAACTTTTGGATGTTTGTGTTACCCATGGTTATGCCCATAGCCAAGCTTAACTCTCAGTCTACACCATGTGCTTTTCTCGACCAAGTTAAAAAATAAATAATAAATTGCATCATCTGACTTAAATAATAGAGACAAATAAAAAACATTGTTTAGCTAAAATTTAACGGAGTCCAGCACAATACGGAATAAAACAACACTAATACAATAAAATATAGCAAACAATTAAAAAAAAAATCCGACGAGTCTCAATTTCCCTCTCTTAATTTAACTTCTATACTTTTGACTATAAATTGCTTTAGATTGAGATCAATGTAGGAATTGAGTTTAGGAGCGTAGTTTAGTTAGTTTGTCATA
>CAIGRB010106189.1:0-14893 GCA_903798255.1 Fraxinus quadrangulata
CGTTATCCTGTAGAATCATTACCCTTTTATTAGGTTTAGAATCCTAGTTATAAATGATTAGTGACACTTTACACACATTGGTCACTTATATATTTTACTCCATGCTAACTTGAACTGAGTATGTGGGAAGGTTTATTGTACATTGATTATACTTATGCATGCTAACGAATGCATTTTGGAATGATTATATGGTAATGTTACAAGCTTTTTTTTCCCTCCGTCATTTGTGACAAAAAAGGGGGAGAAAGAAATACAAACAAAAGGGGAGCATTGAATGAAAAATTGAGATTTGCATTTTTGCATTTTATGTCTAGGGGTCGTTGGGGAGAGATACAGATACATTTTTCCTACTGCATATAAACATTGAGAGTTCGCAGTAAAGGGGAAGATGTGTATTGCATCTGCATTGCATATCATATGCATAGTTGTTTGAGTTTTTAATGTTTTGTGATGTTAATGTCTGGGTTGGTGTTTTGATTGACATTAATGTTACATCTCAAACTAGCATGCTTATTTGTATTCATGAGTTTTTGATTTTCTGTATCACGTGCTTTTACACTGGGTATTGAGTTGTGGATTTCATGAAACGTGTTTAACAAGAAATGTAAAAGTCATCAGTTTGATGAAGTTTGGGTAGTTTAGACTTTACTTTTAGTTTTTACTTGACTTATTTTATAATTTTGTCACAGAATGTCAAAAAAAGAGTTTGTTAGGTTTTTAATGTTGGCTATTCTGTAAACAAAATGACTGATTTGTAACGTGTTATAAAAGTCAATGACCTGGGGTGCAATTTGTATAAATTTGGTTATGAGGTTTAGGATTGAAGCATGAAAAGAGGAGAAACATGGCGTCGCATTATCGATGGCCTATTGCCTGGACACTGCTCAAGCGACCAAAATATAATGGCTATCGCTCGCTTGTCGCCCGAGCAGAGGCCATCACTCGCCTGTTGCCGAGGTTTAGCTCGAACGACAAGTTGTTTTGAAAAACCCTAATTCTCGATTTTAAATAAATTTTTCCAGCTCATTCAACATAATTCTCATCTCCTATAAATACTCAAGTCATTGGACGAATTTTGGTGTCATTGTTCATTACATTACTTCTTCCTATCATCATTTGAAGATCCAAGATATTCTTACATTGATTCTATCATTTTGATTCTTGAGATCATACAACCACCGATTGGAAAAAAAATCAATTCTTTAAACCAAAACACCACCTACTTCTTATTGGTCATAAGAAGGTACTTTTTCTGTTGGATTTCAGAAGTTTCTAGAGATTGAGAGAGGTTAGACTATAAGCGTAGGAAAAAGAATTGGAATAGGTGATTCCTGGGTATCCACTTGGAAGAGAGGTGTGCAGAAGACTGTGAGACTGCTACAGCATATCTTGGTAGAAGATTGTGAGTGTGTAAGTACAACAGAACTTAGAAGCTACAGGAGATAGATAGAGAAATCTAGAAGGTTGATTAGATAGTATCTACGATAACAGTTCGCAAAGCTGGAATGAGTAGCAGATCTCGGAGTTGCAGGGTTTACAATAGCTAGTGGAACCAGTTTGGAATTGAACTGTAACCCACATTGTCTATAGTGGAGGTAACTGGTTTAGTCCCAGAGTTTTTACCTTGTTGGGTTTCTTCGTCATCATATCGATGTTCATTGATTACTGCTTTCATTATATTGATTGACTATACAAGTGTGGTATTCAAATTCAGGACTAAAATTGAATTGTATGCTTAATCATCTAGAAACTATTAAAAAGTGACTTGTTGCTTTTAATAGATTAATTCCGCACTTAAGGTCGAACTTGTTAACAAACTATGTGTTTTTCAATTGACTGTAATTGTTTATCAATAAAATCATTTGATTCAATTTTTACCGTCAACAAATACCCTACTCGAAAGAGATTTGAAATATATCTATATATCTATATATATTCCTCTTTCTTTAGGATAATAGAGCTTCCTACCAAGAAGTTAATCTAATCATTTACTTAAGTAGGTTATAAAACTTTAAATACATCAATTTCAAGAATAATTCATCAAAGAAGCTAGAGTAAAATGATTTAGTTGTATGTTTACTTTTATGCAATGATGAAGGTACATCTGTAACCACTGCGATTCGTGACACGTGATTTAGATTGTAAACTTATATACTTGTTTAATTTGTTTACATATGGTATGCTTTAGGTATTATTTCGATTCATGTTTAAGGAAATGAGTCTTTTGCAAGCCTATATGGAAGTATTTGGGATATATTCGAGTCTTTAATTGCTTGCTTTAAAGTTTTTAGCATGGCTAAGACAATTCCCATATTTTCAAGAGATTGAAAATTCTTTAAAAGATTTGTAAATCAAGGGATTAAAGAGGCCATATTTCAGTTAAGTCTTCTTGCAACTGTTGGCAGGTTCGTGTTCATTCAGTTATTTTGTCAAAAGGTCCGTGCGTGGCCCAAAGACCAGTTTGAGCGGTGTACAAAAGCTCTTTAAAGAATTGGAGCCTAAAGGATAAAAATAAAATTACATACTGTATCATACAGCAATGAAATTATCACACTGAATGACAATATTCATAGTCCTGTTATGACTTTCATTTCGGGTAACTGAGTATGAGACCTTTGAGATGGTAGGGCAAAAGTAGAGATTGTCTGACAACGACACAGAATACTATTGTAGTATAGAAACTGATCTTTGGTTATACTACCAATACCACGCCGGTTTGTACAAGTTTATAAAGACCAAAAGAGTGGTCGAGCACTATGATTCACAAACCCTTGCGTGCAAACGGACAGCGGTATCGACAGCAGAGTTTTGACCAAACAACTTTTAGTACTTGTAAAGTTTGTATATTTTTGTAAATCATTATTTTTTGATGCGTTGTTACCTTCAACAAGGGATTTTGTAGAAGTTTTATACCGAGTTTACATGCTGAATTTTGTAATATTTCCATAGTTTGAAGCACTTTTGAGGCCTTATAAATTTAACAACCCAACTGCACGTTTTGTAAAATTATATACACGTTTGATCAATCTGGTGGTCAAATATTTTTACCTTTCAATTTTTATTAAACAATCTGTTATCTTACTGTTGTTTTACAAATTTGTTTACGAATGATTCTTAAAGATTAATTATCATGTTTGAGGACTTTAATTCAGCTTACCAATATTTAACTTATGGTATTATTGTCCTACTTTGAATTGCTAATACCTAAATTCTAAATTATTATTTCCGTGCATTTATCATCTTTATAATAGTACTTGAATGACAAACTTATTTATGATTAAAGAGAAAAATGAGATAGATGATTCCATGTTTTTAAACAATCATGATTTTATAAATACTTAAGTTTATATGTTATGTTAGTAGTGTGGCGTGGTCAAGCCACTAAGTTAATTTAGGGTGTCAATGTCCATTTTTATGTATTCATATAAAAAAATTACACAATTTGGCGACAGGACGCATCACAACAGGTGGTATTGGAGCAAGTGATTTATAAAAGCGGTTCTGAAGACTAATACGATAATATTCCTCCATCTGATGATAAGATATTGTTATGATGTTAATATTTTCTATTCATAAATTATAATGCGTGATATTTGTAATATGTTGACCTAGTGTATATTGATTTTGGAATGAATATTTATTAGCCAATAGTAGGAACATGATACATGGTAAAGACGACATAAAAACAAGGATATAGGATATGAGAAAACTACTAAAGTAGGAAAAATTAAGTTAACCTAAACATGAATGGAAATAAAAAAAAAAAACATGCAACATAAGATTGCCTCTACTAATGAGGTTGTTCCGCAAATAAGATCATTTTGTAGACGGAACTCAGTAAAGTTGTTTCGTACTTCCATACGAAATGAACTAAATTGACTCATGTAGTTAGTCTGACCTTTCGAAAATCCGCAAGTGCACGGAATTGTGATCAAATATAATGGTGAATTAAGAGTCGAACCCACGAGAATTATATGTTTTATCAAGTTAAAATTAATAATACCCTTAATCGAATAGCAATCTATGTCTAATTTATCACGTACTAGAAATCAAAGTAAAATTTTATCAAATTTTTTAGATGCATTGCTAAGACGTAGAATCCCCCTTATTATTCTATTTTTAGTCAAATAATTAAAATGACTCATTGTTATCATGCAAGTTGGTTACATTTTCAAATTTATTTAAAAGATTCTCTAGATAGCAATTAAATCTAATCATATATGTGACATTTCTATATCTTTATAACAAGATATCAACATATAAGAAAGCATTAAACGAGTTAGAACATCTAGGAAACCATGTGAAGAATAGAGATATATCTCTATTCTCTATCGAATCTCACAATGCTTATTACTACGTGCTAGCGATCCTATAATCTCTCTTGATGACAATAAAATTCACAAACAATTCAACTAACGGTCAATTAATTGAAAAACAAGTTAAACTATAATAAACATCCAAACATTCAAACAAATTAATATCAAGCAAATTATTTAAACCAAAAATCTCATGATAAGGGTACATGACATCCTAGCAATGTGAAAATCTAGTCTAGCATAATTTCAAAATTAAACACATAAAAGTGGAATGGCATCACAAAAATTGACGGAACGTGATTAATATCAAAATTCCTTCCACAAAGAAATCCAAAATGCCTTTTGCCGTCTCTCTCTCCCCTACTTCCGTTTTTTCTGTACGTGCATATATTCCTCTTCACAGCAACAAACTTTGCCTCAATTTCCAGCCTCCGCAGTTGTATTCTTATAGAAAAATTCAATTTCTAGCCTCTGTTTCAGCTGCCACTTGTATTATTATAGAAAAACTCAATTTCCAACCTATGTTTCTCTCTGCATGTTCGTGTGTGTGTGTGTACACACAACCTAGCCACCAATGTTTTAATCCAACCAAAAATCCAAGTTGGGGCCCAATTAATTAATGCTTTCTATCCAAATCCTCAATTCTTTCACGTAATGCAAGTTAGTCTTTTTCTTCATTATCTACTGATCATTTTTCTTTTCCAACAATTGCTGTGAAATGGATCCAACACTGAAATAACAGAAAACCAACCTAAGTTAAGTAAAATTTAACACTTTGTCGACATAAAAGCTTAGTAATATGGTTCGAATAAACGCACAAATTGTACTTATCAAATACTCCTAAATTAAATATTTGTTTGCTCTTAAACAAAACTATAACATAAATAACAATGAACACACAAGCATAAAATAAATAAATAAAATTAATATTAAAATTAAAAATAATAAAAATAAAATAAAAAACACGTGATTAGAAAATCTAGCTTCTTACCTCATGATTCAAGATCTCAGTCTTAATTCCACAAACTTGCTTCAAAGTCATAATACCAAACCAACATCCACTCTTCTAATGCAAAACCAATGTATGTGTGAGAAGAATTAAGTAGTCAACTACGAATCCAGAAGTTGTTTCAATTCTCGGCCATCAATGATAACTATATCCTTTCATCTCTCGTATGATTCATACACCACCAATTTTGTTCTGTTCACTCATTCCTACTGTGTGAACTAAGGTTGAATTTTTTTTTTTCAATAATATCCTCACTCTCTTTAGTTCAAGTAGACTCTACTAATTGCAAGTCAATACATCAATAAACAATTATTCTTCAATTCTTTGATTGCTTCGACCTTTAGAACTAGACTAGGATAATAATCCCTCATCAAAATTCAAATATTCTCAAATAAGTGTTTGGGGCTTAACCAGGGTATTTGGCATCTTCTATTTCATGCACTTTTGTGTTTTGCACTATATCTCTCTTAAACTTTCTATATGACTCATGTAATGTGTTTTTGGCTGATAACTCCCAAATCAGATGATTTTAGGGCATTTTAGGACACTATGTTGTAAACACCCTAAAAGGCTTAATAACTCGAATCATAAATACTACGAAGATATGCCTTTTATATATTTCATATCCTAATTAGTGCAATATCCCTCGTTAAATACCTATCTAATCAAACTGGTCTTTAAATTAAGACTTTTGCCCAATTTTATCATATTAATCTAAGAAAATCCACACATAAGTTTTCACACAAGGAATCCCAATTTACATCCGTATCTTCCTACAACTGTAAAATCATCCCCAAACTATGCTAAATTTAGTTTAAGGATAATTAATATGGGATAGTTTTGAGTGTAGCATTTATGTTCAATCTATCAACATATCCAACATATGAATTAACTAATTGCATCATGATGTAAAACTCTGTTCTAGTGCGCATATAATATCAAGTTTTGCAGGGTTAAGTATCAATCAATCTAGCATGCAAACACACATACACTAAAAAACACAGGAAAATTAAAAACTTAAAATTTTTCCTTATCCTCAATATCATAAAGTATATATAAGAATATAATGGATGTGGAAGAAAAGGAAAATGGTACTCCCTGAATTTTTCTGTTGAATGCGTGAGGAGCTATTTGTTAATTTAGTGCAACTTGTACTTTGCTAAGCTCCTTCCAATGTCAATATTCATAATACCTATCAAGAGGGGAAAAAAAACAATCTAAAGAATAAAAAAACTCATTTTTGACTCAATTAGTGTTTTCCTTTATCTATGCTAAGTGTCAATGATGAAAATGACCCACAAATTGAATTTAAACATGCATATAACTAATGCAATCTATAAGTCAAGAGTAACACTACCTGCAATGCAATACGCAAAGTAAAATAAATAAAAGAATTAGAAAATTGGGTTACCTTTCAATAAGTGTTGAATTTATAGTTTGTAGCTAGACTTGACGGCTTGATCATTTCAGGTTGTGTAGTTGGATGAATGATTTCTCTTTATCAAAATTGACACCCTAATATGCTTTCAAACGCTATCCATTGACCTTGACGTTGACTTTTGTCTCATGAGCCACCTCAACTGCTCCGTGTGAAAAGACAATTGTAAATTGTCCAGACCATCTGGAGCGCAATTTTTCGAGGAAAAGTTTCAACCTATAATTGAACAATAGTACTTTTTGACCTGTAGTGAACTCACGCTTTGAGATGTATTATCATGCAGTCTTTTTGCCATTTCCTTATAAAGCTTTGCATTCTCAAAAGTATTCATTCGAAATTCATCTAATTCATTAGCTGTAACATCCTCTTTTCACTAGCTGTTGTTATGTCTATGTTCAGCTACTTTATTGCCCAATTTGCTCGATGTTCCAACTCCATTAGAAGGTGACACGCTTTCCCAAACACAAGTTGATATGGTACATGGCGATTGATGTTTTGTAAGCAGTCCAGTATGCCTATAGTGAATCATCAAGTTTTCTTGACCAATCAGTTCTCGAGTGAATCACAGTTATCTCCAGTATTCTCTTGAGCTCTTTGTTTGACACTTCCACCGTCCACCTTTTTGGAGATAATAAGGTGTAACAGACTCTAAAAACCTGTTGCAGAAATGTTTAACCCCATTACTAGTAATGGTTCTAGGAGTGTCAAAGCTCGAGAATATGTTTTTATTCAAAAAATTAATAACCACTCGAGCATCATTAGTTGGTGCTACTACTGCTTCTACTCATTTCGATAAATAGTCAAATGCCACCAAAACGTACTGACTGTTGTAAGAAGAGAGAAAATGGTCCCATAAATTCTATCCCCCAAACATCGAAGAGTTCCACTTCTAAAATTTAATTCAAAGCCATCTCATGCCTTTTGTANAGTTGGTGCTGCTACTACTTCTACAAATTTCGATACATAATCAACTGCCACCAATACGTATTAATTGTTGTAAGAGAATGAGAATAGTCCCATAAAATCTATCCCCCAAACATCGAAGAGTTCTACTTCTAGAATTGAATTCAAAGGCATCTCTCATGACTTTTGGAGATAGTCCATGTACGTTAGCATGGATCATAGTATTTCACAAATTCATGAGCATTCTTAAACAGTGAGGGCCAATAGAATCCAAACTGTAGAACTTTCCCTGCTGTCTTCGAATACCCAAAATACCCTGTATAAGCTGAATAGTGACAACACTCCAAAATCCGATGGATCTCCTTATTTGGCACACATCTTCGAATTATCTCATAAGCACCCCTCATGTATAATATGGGATACTCCCAATAATAGTATTTTAACTCGCAAAAAAACTTTTTCCTTTGGTGATGTGTTAACTTAAGTGAAAGCACAATACACTCCAAGTAATTCACTATGTCTGCATACGATGGCCTACGGTCAACTGCAAAGATATGCTCATCTGGGAAAGAATCCTTTATACCGTCCTTATTCCTGTGTTCTGCTTGTTCAAGCCTCGAAAGGTGGTCTGGTACCGCATTTTCACTGCATTTTTTGTCTCAAATCTCCAAGTCAAACTCTTGAAGGAGAAGTATCCACCAAATCATCCTAGGTTTCGCATCCTTCTTAGACATTAGATATTTCAAAGTTGCATGATCTGTGTAGACAATTACCTTCTGTCCCATAAGATCTGAATGTATCGAAAGCAAACACAATGGCCAGCAACTTTTTTTGCATGGTTGAATAATTGAATCATGCCTCTATCGAAGTCTTACTAGCGTAGTAGATGACATGGAAAATTTTATCCTTTCCCAAGTACTGTTCTACAGCATAATCGCTAGCGTCGCACATCAACTCAAATGACAGTTTCTAGTTTGGTGCAGCTATAACTGATACTGAAATTAACTTTTCTTTAAAAGTGTTGAAGGATGTCAAACACTCATCAGAAAATTTAAATGGTGTATCATTTTCAAGTAATTTGCACAGTGGCTTGGTGATTTTAGAGAAATCCTTGATAAACCTCTTATATAACCCTACATGACCGAGTAAACTACGTACTCACTTAACTGAAGTTGATAAAGGTAGCTTTTCTATCACCTGGATCTTTACTTTATCCACATTGATATCATTTGCTAAAATCCTAAGCCACAGTATCATTCCTTCTTGCACCATGAAGTGGCATTTCTCCCAGTTTAACACCAAATTTGAGAGACAACTCTCAAATGATGAACCAAACACTGAAAAGTCATCCATGAAAACTTCAATGATTTTCTCTAGCATATCTGAAAAGATTGCCATCGTGCATTACTGAAATGTGGCAAAAGCATTACATAATCCAAATGGTATTCTTCTATATGCAAATGTACCATAGGGGCACGTAAATGTAGTCTTCTCCTGATTCTTTGGAGCCACTACAATCTGATTATATCCTGAGTACCCATCCAATAAGCAATAATGTGAATGCCCTGCAAGTCTTTCCAACATTTGATCAATGAAGGATAAGGGAAAGTGATCTTTTCGAGTTGCATTATTCAGCTTCATGTAGTCTATGTACACTCTCCATCCCGTGACTAACCTTGTCAATATAAGCTCATTATTTTCATTCTTTACCACTGTAATCCCTCACTTCTTTGGCACAACATGAATCTTACTAACCCACTTACTATCAGAGATTGGATATATGATGTCTGCATTAAGGAGCTTCAATACCTCTGCTCACACAACGTCCTTCATAGTGGGATTCAATCTGTGCTAATTTTCCACTGTTGGCTTATACTCTTCTTCCTATAAGATTTTGTGCATGCATATCGATGGACTAATCTCTCCGATGTCTGATATAGACTACCCAATAGTTGTTTCATGTTCCCGCGAAACTCTTAGTAGTCTCTGCTCTTCCAACTCGGTCATCTCATTTGTAATAATCACAGGGAGTGTAAATGACTCTCTGAGTAAGCATACCTCGAATGTGATGGCAGTTACTTGAGCTCAAGATTTGGTACTTTCTAAATAGAAGGTAGTGTTTTACTAGGTCCTTCACCAAGTTCTTCAAAATGTCTTCTTCTGATGGGCGGCATAGACTCTACAATGTAGGCGATCGGCTTATCTCTTCAACTGTTAATCTTTTATCTTGTGAGTGTATAAGAAGATTCTCCAAGTGGTCTTGAGGGTGCTAAAAAATGAAAGTCTCCTCTACAGCCAAATCTACCATATTAATACACAGACAACTATTTGATTCAGTATGATATTTGATTCACTAAAGACATTGAATGTTACCTGCTCATCATTTGATCGCAGCATCAATTGTCTCTTCGAACATCTATTAAGGCATGATATGATGCAAAGAATGGTCTTCCCAATATCAATGGCACGTCCTTGTCCTCCTCAACTATGTCCAAAGTGAGGAAATCTGTCAGGTAGATAAATATATCTACTTTCACCAGTATGTCTTCGATAATTCCTGTAGGAAATTTTATGGACCTGTCTGCCATCTGCAAAGAGATCGATGTTACCCTTGCCTCTCCTAAGTCTAGTTTCCTAAAAATAGACTAAGGCATAAGGTTAATACTAGTACCCAAATCACAAAGAACCTTATCAAATGTCATGTCAGTAATAGTACAAGGGATAGTAAAGTTCCCTGAGTCTTTTAGTTTAGGTGGCAGCTCATTTTGTAGGATGGTACTGCATTCTTCATTCAACATAACCATTCCCAACTCCTCCAGATTTTTCTTGTTTGTAAGTATCTCCTTCATGAATTTTGCGTAGCTAAACATTTGTGCAAGTGTATCCACAAATGGTATATTGATATGCAGTTTTTTTAATATCTCAAGAAATTTCGAAAACTGCTTGTCCACTTATGCTTCTGTAGCCTATGTAGAAATGCGAATGGTTGAACGATTCTTTGACGGGAGCGGTTACCTTAACATTTGGATCCTCTTATCCTTTCTCTTGTTCTTCGTACTGCTCAGATTACTTCAAGTTCTCTTCAACCGTGGTAGATACCTTCTCTTCTATAACAATTGGTCTCTTCAAATTTATCCCAGGTAACTGTACCCTACTGCGAGTAGTTATAGTCTTGCAGTGCTCATTAGGATTCATTTCAATGTCATATAGGCAATGCTCTGTAGTATATCTAAAAGTGTCTTTGATATCTGTCTCATCTAATTTTTCAATTTTTTATGGCAGCTCCCTGAACTTGTAAGCTCTTATCCGTTCTTTGCATGTGTTGAGTGGATATTTCTGCCACTTAGTCAAAAGATCTTCTAATGAAGATTTATTCTCATTCTGCCAGTATGCTGTGGTTATTACTCCACTAAAAACATGGGTGATTTTTTCAGCCTGGGTAATAGGTGTTAAGATTTGAATTGTGTTGTTGACTTTGAAAATTCTAAGTGTAGTTCACATCCTCCATTGTATGAACAAAAGAGGACCCTACATTATAATCAATACTTTCGTGGTTCCCTCCACAATGTTTACATTTTGATCTTATTATCTGGGCTGCGTCCATTTAATTCACCTTTTGTGCCAATGATGCCAATTGTATAGAAATTGCTTTCAAAGAATCAACTTCGAATACCCCAACAGCTCTCTTTCCACTTGTCCATTCAGTAGGCCGAAGTGTACTAGTGAATGCTATATCCTCCATGATTTGGTAGACTTGAACCACGGTTCTTTTTCTAATAGAACCATTGCATGCAGAGTCTACGTTAGCCTTGCTTATCGGATTCAGACCAATATAGAAGTATTGTACCTAAAGTCATTTCTACAATTCGTGTTGTGGGCATTGACAGAGTAAACCCGTGTATCTTTTCCAAGCCCCTGAATAGCATTCTGAGTCTAATTGTTAGACTTTTGTAATCTCATCCCTTAGGTTTGCAATTCTTTTCGACAAGAAAATATTTGCTAAGAAATTTCTGACTTAATTGGTTCCATGTGAAGATGCTCTGAGGTGGACAATTGTCTAACCACTCTCTGGCTGAGTCTCTCAATGTATATGGGAAAATTTTCAGTCCGATTGCTTCACTAGACACCCATGGATGCTCGATAGTTACACACATATCTAGAAACCTTGATATATGAGCGTTGGAATTCGCCATAGCTCGCCAAAAGAATTGTAATGCATTTTGGAACATGTTGATCACATCAATTCTCAAGTGGAAATTTGTCTAATCAAATGTCGGATATACTATGCTACATTGGCTTTCCACAACCGGTGGAACCATATACTCCCCCATTAGCCTTGCATTTTCATTAGCTATAGCCATATTCAGTTGTATTGCTTCTAGATTAGCCCCGATGACTATTTGATTCGAATTTTCCTCTGCCATGTGAAGATATTTTTATTTTTGGTGTGTTTCCAACTGTTGTTTTGAAGGTTGAATGTTCGTTCAATCTCCAGGTCAAATTGAGCAAGATCACCGATTCTCGAATTACGCATACAATGTCTTGAAAAGGAAAGCAAAAAACACTATAACTTTTTTTCTAATATAATGATTATTAAAGCTAAAATTGATTAAACTTATCAAAAATAATATTTCCCAACAACGGCGCCAAAAATTTGATCCTTTGAAAATCCACAAGTGCACAGGATCATGATCAAATTATATAATGGTGAATTATGTGTCGAACCCACAAGGACTACGTGTTTTATCGAGTTAAAATTAATAATACCCTTAATCGAAAGGAAATAATGAGTTGTAATAAATATATGTCTAATTTATCGCATAATATAAATCAAAGTAAAAGTTTATCAAATTTTTGAGATGTATTGTTAAGACGTAGAATCCCCCTTATTATTCCATTTTTAGTAAACCATTAAAATGACTCATTGTAATTATGCGAGTTGGTCAAAGTCCAAATTTATTTAAAAGTCTCTCGATAGCAATTAAATATAATCATAGATGTGACATTTCTATATCTCTATAAAAGATACTAACATATAAGAAAGCATTAAACAAGTTAGAACATCTAGGAACCATGTGAAGCGTAGAGGTATATATATATCCTCTATCGAACCTCACAATACTTATTACTACGTACTAACGATCCTATAATCTCTCTCGATGACAATAAAATTCACAAACAATTCAACTAATGGCCAATTAATTGAAAAGCAATTTAAACCATAATAAACATTAAAACAAATTAACGTCAAGCAAATTATTGAAACAAAAAATCTCATAATAAGGGTTCATCTCATCCTAGTAATGTAAAAATCTAGTATAGCATAATTTCTAAATTAAACACATAAAAGTGGAATGATATCACCAAAAATTGACGGAACGTAATTAATATCCAAATTCCTTCCACAAATAAATCTAAAATTATTCCTTCAAACTGGTGCCTTCGCTCTCTCTCTCTACATTGCTTCCGTTTTCTCTATGCATGCATATATTCCTTTTCACAGCAACCAATTTTGCCTCAATTTCCAGCCTTTGTTTCAGCCGCCACTTGTACTATTATAGAAAAACTCAATTTCCAGCCTCTGTTGCTCTCTGTCGGTGTGTGTGTGTGTAACCTAACCACCAATGTTTTAATCAAACCAAAAGTCCAAATTGAGGCCCAATTAAATAATGTTTGGTATCCAAATCCTCAATTCTTTCATGTAATGCAAGTTAGTCATTTTATTCATTATCTCCTCATTTTGATCATTTTTCTTTTCCAATTGCTTTGAAACAGGTCTAACACTGAAATAACAGAAAATCAACCTAAGTTAAGTAAAATTTAACACTTTGACAACATAAAAGCTTAGTAATATGGTCCGAATAAGCGCACAAATTGCACTTATCATAGTCCAATATGGTGCCTGTGCATGTGTTGAGGATCCCACATGGCTAGATCGAGTAGTTCCCTCTGGTGGCAATTTTCACTTGCCATTGAATACTTAAATTTCATGTGGACAAGTGTTCATTTCCGATGAAAGAATTTGGATGCCTAAATTCAAATTTTTAAGTTGACAATTCAACATTTAGCTTAGCCAACAGTGCAGTAATTAAACAAGTATAATTGTGCCTTCGGTAATGGAATAGTCGACACAATTGATCATCTCTAAAGTAATCATTTTGCATAAATTAACTCGAATGCCATGAGAAACAGTCCATAGCTGCCATAAATATTCATTGGTAAGGACTATGTGCTTGGTTGAACGAGGTTTTACGACATGCACTATGATATTATGCATAAGCTGCATATCCCGAGGTAAAGAATGGCATCTTTGATTGAATTTTCAAGATTATCATCACAAAAAAGAGCCTAGCATACCTCCAATTTTTTTATACTCCCTAGATATATTTCTCCCCCAATAGGAATTCCAAAGTAGTTCAAAATGACCGACTCATCTATTTTCAATTCTTGACCTCGAATGTAAGTCGAAAAGTGAGCAAAACCTGGGGACTAGTAGCACTCAAGTTAGCATAGAATTTATGTACTATATCTTCACAATAGCCACCTCTAAGTTGTAAAAATTCTGCCCAACCAAATACCCAAATTGATTTAGAAACTAGAATCGTACTGATTCAAGAAATGAATAGTCGATAATTAATCCGTTCCTGATTGGCTAGAACTTTAATTCTAGGCATGATGATACTTGAATAAGTAAGTGGGAAAGGAAATAAAAAATGTCGAGATATAGAGAGAGAATGGAGAGGGACCAAAATCAAGAGGAAAAATATGGAAAGAGTAAAGACTAGAAAGAGAAACTAGGAACTAGAAAGAGAAAATGAAAGTGTGGAAATGAAAAATTGGTGAATAAAGAGCCCTTTTATAATGGTTGATTTTGTCTTTTGAACTTTTAAAATGTTCAAGTTTCAAGTTGAAATTTTGACTTTTAATGCCATGGANCAAGTTGAAATTTTGACTTTTAATGCCATGGATTTATTTAAAATACTCGATACTTTAAATGTTGAAAATAGTTTATAAATAGGTGGAAATAAATCATATTAATTTCACGATAAGTGATTGAAAACAAAAGGCAAAAGTTTTTAATATTTTTACTAAATTCTCAAATTTTATTGTTTCTAAAAAATGTCGTCCACCTACCCAACCATCGATCGATTAACCCATTTAATAGAGGGACAATCCCAACAAATGGAATGAGTGATGAATCAGGCACATCCCCAACAAGATAGAGAT
>CAIGRB010106203.1:0-28359 GCA_903798255.1 Fraxinus quadrangulata
ATAATAATTTTAAAAAAATGTAGAAGATGAAGATGATAATAGAATGAAATGAATGAATGATAATTATGATATTGTTGAATGTTGATAATTTGTAAATTGTAGAGAGTAGAGTAGAGAATGAGAGTATTGGTGGGAAAAAATGTTAATTAGAGGGTCGGTATTTATACAGGAAAAAATAAAAAATAAAAAAAATTCAGTGACCAAAACGGTCACTGAATAACGTATTTTATTTTTTTTTATATTAAAGGGACGAGCCGCTCGGCTCGTGGGCTCATCGATTTGCTCGAAAAAAATACGAGTCGAGTAGGCTCGGCTCAAAAGACGAGTCCGAGCAGCTCGTGGACTGCTACAGTACAAGCCGAGAGGCCGAGCCGACGAGCCGCTCGACTCGATTGCCACCACTAAGAATACTGAAGAAGGCCAAAGGATCTGAAGCTGGAATCAAGAAGAACAACGCAATGAATTTTTTTGTGAAGTACACTAGAAAGATAATTTCTAAATACGCGTGTTTTTATTCCGACAAAATTATTATATTTTTGTAATACGTAAACTAAGTAAATCCTTTTTCGAACAATTCAATTAGTCAAAAGTAAGGATGGCAAAACATTCCATCCTTGTCCGACCTCGAATTCGTGTCGATTCTTATTTTTAATTTATATTTAAATCATATTTAAAAGAACAAAAATAATTAATAAAAGGACTTCAAATTAAGGCATTTTAATCTCCATCACCACTTGTCTTGTAACGACCCAAATTTTCCCTTTGAAATCATTATACATGTATCGTAAAAGAGTATTTTTATAATCAAAAGAAAAAAAAAAGATAATATTTTCTTAACATGCAAAGATTTAAAATTAGTTTTAACAGAAATACAATGAACATTATTAAAATCATTAACTACATAATTTATTTTTCATTGTTCACCCACGCAAGCATAATCTACCTCCAATCGCCTTGAACCCACCTTTTGAGTTACCTATAAAAGGTTTAATATATGTGTGAGACATAAATCTTAGTAAATGAGTAATAATGAATTTCATCTCATATTTATATATGAAAATTCATAACATACATATGGAGACATGTGGAATTAAAATCCGAACTTCGTGACAATAATTCCCGTGCGTAGCGCTGCTAAACTCCGATCTTTTGAACTTACACATATAGTACCCTTATCATAATCATAATTTGAATTTTTGTATCATCATATTCATAACATAAATTTCCATAATCTAAATAATGAAAGAACAATCCGTACTACCACACTTACCGTTGTATGGAAGAAGATAAAAATAAATCGAGAAAATCATCTTGTTAGACTTTCACTCCAAAATTTTTTGAACACCGTGCAAGCTAAACATTGTAATGTGAAAGTGTATGTAGAAGATGAGTTAAAAGAAAGGAAGATGTAAAGTATGTTTAATTGTGTGTGAGTGTAAGTGATATGAGGGGGGTATAAATAGGAGTCTCTAAGGCTTGACTCTATTATCTAAATTATTGTCATATAATTAAACATTTGATTTAAATTATGCCAAAATACATATTCTAACATACCATATAAAAATATTAGATTGCTAAATACACAAGTGTAAATAATGTTTCTTATTTTAATTAATGAAAGATTCTCCAANCACAAGCATAAATAATGTTTCTAATTTTAATAAATGAACGTTTATCTAATTATAATAATTAACCAATTAATTAGGTTAATTGACATACAATATTTAAATCAATCATGCAATCATATTAATTTAGCCGAGGAAAAATCTGTACATGTATAAAAGAAATTGCTCAATTGTCCTACACTATTGGTCAACATTTAATTAGGTCTCCAAATAAATGAATAAATAAAACTTACTTCTAGCTATTAAATTCAATTCTAATGACTACCTAAGTTGTTTCCGAATGTTATAATCCTCCCACCTAAAAACATTTCGTCCTCGAAAATTACCTAAACTGTCGTTTGCAAAAAGTTGTGGATACTTATATCGCATTTTCTCCTCGTGTTCCCAAGTGGCCTCCTCTACTGAATGATTTTGTCATAACACTTTAACTAGCGATATCTCTTTGCTACGAAGTTTTTGTACTTTATGAGTTATGATTCATATTGGTGCTTCTTCGTAAATTAGGTTCGTCTGAATATTTAACGGTTGATGTCTCACTACATGAGTTGGATTAGGAACATACTTTCTGAACATTGATACATGAAAGACATCGTGTACTACTGAAAATTCTGGTGGCAAAGCTAATTGGTATGCTACATTTCCAACCCACTTTAAAATTTCGAAAGGACCAATCTATCTTAGTCTGAGCTTACCCCTCTTACTAAATCATAGTACCCCCTTCATGGGTGTAACCTTTAAGAGTACCTTATTTCTTATCGTAAATTCTAAATTCTTTCTCTTTTTATCTGCATAATTTTTCAATCTATCTTGGGCCTTTTTCATGCAAACTCTAATCTTTTCAATAACTTGGACTGTCGCTTTACAAATTCTGGGCCCAAGATCTTACGTTCGCCAACCTCATCACAATGAATAGGCTATCTACATTTTTCTCCCATACAAAGCCTCATAGGGTGACATGCCAATGGAGGCATGGAAGCTATTGTTGTATGCCAATTCAATTAAAGGTAGATAATTTTCCCAATGTCCATCAAACTCTAGGACACATAATCGTAGCATATCCTCTAATGTTTAAATTGTCTGTTCAGACTATCCGTCTGTCTGATAGTGGAAAGCTGTACTAAAGTTCAATTTAGTTCATATAGCCTGATGTAAACTCTTCCAAAAGTTTGATGTGAATCTTGGGTCCTTTATCATATACAATTGAAACTGGGATACCATGCAGTTTTACTACTTCCTTAACATATAACTGTGCAAATTGGTCCACAAAATATGTAATGCAAACAGGTAAGAAATGGGCGAACTTGGTTAAACGATTGACAATCACCCAAATAACCTAGTGTCCTTTAAAACCTATAACAAAGTCCATCGTCACATGTTTCTATTTCCATTCTAGAATTTCCAACGACTGCAACAACCCTGATGGTCGCTGATGATCGATTTTCACCTATTAACATATTATGCACTTCTCCACATATTTAGCTATATCTTCCTTCATATTTTTCCACCAAAACACTGTTATTAGGTCACGATACATCTTTGTACTTCTAGATGTACAGAATAAGGAGTAGAGTGGGCTTTTTCTAAGATTTCAGTTTTCAATTCCTTGAAATCTGGTACACACAGACGTCCTTGATAATAAAGTGCCTTATCTTCGGCTATGGTGAAATCTTTCTTGTTCTCTGTGTTAATCTCAACTTTGATAAACTCAAAGAATTGATCATCCTTTTGATGACTCTTAATCCGATCATGGAGAGCCGGTCTAACCAAAAGTGCTCCATTCGAGCGACATAATCAGAGGGAGTAGCGACCACTTTGAGACTTAATCTCTCAAATTCATTCCATAAAGGCTTTTGTGCTATTAACATCACTATTTATCCTATAGTCTTCCTATTCAAGGCGTCGGCTACTATATTTGCCTTTCTTGGGTGGTAATGAATTTCATAATCGTAATCTTTTATTAGTTCAAGCCATCTCCTCTGTCTCGTGTTCAACTCCTCGGAGTAAAGATGTATTTGAAGCTTTTATGATCAGTATAGATGTTACACACTTCCCTCCATACAAATACTGCCTCCAAATCTTTAGGACATGAACTACCGCAGCCAGTTCTAAGTCATATGTGGGATAGTTTTGCTCATAAGGCTTCAACTGTCTCGATACATAAGCAACTACCTTGCCTAGTTGCATCAAAACACATCAAATACCTAGCTTGGATGCATCACTATAGATTACAAAACCTTCTGATTCTCCAGGTATGGTTAAAATTGGAGCATTAATTAACCTCTTCTTTAATTCCTCAAAACTATGTTCACATTTCTCTGTCCATTCAAACTTTACACCTTTGCGAGTTAATTGTATTAATGGTCCTGAAATTTTGGATAATCCCTTAATAAATCTTCTGTAGTATCCCACTAATCCCAAAAAACTGTTAATCTCTCCCACATTAGTTGCCTTGACCAATTCAATATTGCCTCTACTTTACTAGGGTCCATTTCTATTCTATGTGTTGTGACCACATGACCTAAAAGACCACCCATTCTAACCAAAATTCACACTTCTTGAATTTTGCAAAAAGTTTTTCCTTCCTCAGGATCCCTACACAATTCTCAAATGCTTTTCATGCACCGCTTCTTCACTCTGAAAGTAGATCAAAATGTCATCAATGAATACAATGACAAACTGATCTAAGTATTCATGGAAAACACGATTCATCAAGTCCTTGAAAACTACTGGAGCATTTGTTAAGCCAAACGACATAACTAAAAACTCATAGTGACCATACCAAGTTCTAAAGACCGTCTTGAGACATCACTAGGTTTTACGAATGCACTCATCATAGCTGGAAATTGTTGAGCAAATTGTGGGTCAACATCACTAAGTTAGGGTTGCTGGGGCTGTTGACAATAACATTGTTTGTTCACCTACCTCGAGGTGCCATAACATTAATAAATAATAATACAATAAGTAAAGATTAAACAGGGAAATTTTTGCATATTTTATTCATAGAATTTTAATGATGTCATAAAGGTACAGAGGGCATTCTCTCCGTCTAAGTAAAAGGGAAAATCTACTAAATATAAGGATCACAAGGTATAATAAACATCCAAAAAAAAACATGGGAAATCATAAAATAAAGCAAGAATCTAAACATAAAACTATAGTCTAGTAGTTTCTCCCTCTGCTCATCGTGGTTTAGTTTTAGGTCCTCTGAAGGGTCTTTTTTCTCCTTCAGGTTTCCAAGCACATACTCTATTATGTTACCTTCATTGTCCACATCTGGTATTTCTTCATGATCGCTCCCACGTGGCACGATACAAGGCTAGTGTTGGTGGCGATCTGGTTTGTACCCCTCAAGCCTTTCAATGACTATATAGTTCATGCTATTGATCATCCACATCTCTCTAAGGCTGCTAATAAGGAGTTCGGCAGATATATGTTGATCATACACAAAATCCAATTGTTCAGCAAAGTCTCTCCAATATCCGGTAAGGGTTCTGAGGAGTGGGAATTAATCGCGGCCCCCGATAAATGGATTCAATAGCATCCAAATGTCCAATGAGATTTTGGCTTGGGTCTCTTGTTTAAAACCTAAGGAGGTGCAAGAATCTTGATCGACTTTGTCTCATAATCCTCTCTCTTCTTGTCTAGGCTGGACCTCTAGCCATCTACGAAAAAAATAAAAGGCTTAATCAGTATCACTATCCATACTTAAGGTTTCAAAATGATGGAAGTCTCTGAATTTAAAAGTTTCATGAAGTGGAAGTTTCTTTAAAAAAAAAAAATATGAAAGGTATCCCCCTTTTTTTGTTAAATAGGAATATAATTTTTTTAATAGAAATGGAAGTTTCGTAAAATATGGATTCTTAAAATAAAGGTTTCTAAAGTCGAATATTCATACGAGTTTCTGATAACGAATTGTAAATCTTATTAAATTTGAAGTGGGTTTTGAACTATTATTTTTGTTTTATTGACATGAATAACGCTTGATTGAGTCGCTCCAAGATAAGGAGGGGGATCACAAGTGGACCACTTATATTTTAAGCTCTCCTTAAACAGTTTTTGACAAAGTCTTTCAATTTTGCAAATATACAAACCAAGAAAACTCGAACTATAAGTAAAGAAATAGAAGTATTAGACGTATAATTCTCTCTTTTTAATTAGACTATTATTTGATCAAGAAATTCTCTAAAGTCGACTATTCTCATAGGTTGATACGTTCCCTAACATACCCAATAGTCTAAAGTCATATTATCATAAAATTGTCATTTTCATAACTAGAGATTTTTCGAAATTAAAACTTTCATAAATCTACACTTTCAAAAATTTGGAAGTTTCCATAATTAGACACATATAAAGAGGAACTTGTATATAAATAAGTACATTTTCATAATTAAACAAGATTCTAATTTATTTGAATATAATTTCATACATATGCATTCACATAACCGAGCATGAACATGGTTAAATGTTCAAAAAGTAACATGCTCTAAACATAGATAAGCATAGTGAACATGATTAAATATTGTCATCACCATATAGTAATAACATTAAATAATGTAGTTACACGTCTTTCTACCTTATTTGAGGGCATCAATGCTTGGAAATTGGCATCGCATGGCGGTGATATAATAAAACTTTAATCTGAATTTTTTTATATATAAAAACCTATTTCTGTAACTAAAAATATATAAGATATATCTTTTTTTTAAAAAAAAGTTATTTCTATGAACGGTGAACGGTGAAAATCAATCTACAGAAACGTAGATTGGCTCTGATGCCATATTGTAACGATTCAAATTTTACCTTTGGAATCATTATACATGTACCGTAAAAGAGCACTTTCATAATAAAGAGGGAAAAAAAAAGATAATATTTTCTTAACATGTGAGGATTTAAAATTAGTTTTAAGAAAAATATAATGAACATTATTAAAATCATTAACTATATAATTTGTTCTTCATTTTTCACCCACGCAATCACAATCTACATAATTTATTCGTCATTTTTAGTTACCTATAAAAGGTTTAATATATGCGTGTGAGACATAAATCTCAATAAATAAGTAATAACAAATTTCATCTCAAATTTAAATACGAAAAATAATTACATGGAGACACGAGGAATTAAAATTCGAATTTTGTGGTTATAATTTTCGTGCGTAGCATTACAAAACTCCGGTCATTTGAACTTACACATATAGAACCCTTATCATAATCATAATTTGGATTTACGTATCATCATATTCATAACATTAATTCCGTAATTTAAATAATGAAAGAACAATCTGTACTACTACACTTATCGTTGTATGGAAAAAGATCAAAGTAAATCGAAAAATCATCTTATTATACTTTCACTCCAAATTTCCTTGAACACCGTACATACTAAACTTTGTAATATGAAAGTATATGTAGAAGATGAGTTAAAAGAAATGAATGTGTAAAGTACAAATTTAGTTGTATGTCAGTATAAGTAATATGAAGGGGTATAAATAGGGATATCTAAGGTTTGAATCCGTTACCTATTTTGGTACAAACATTCATTCTCTTATTAATACCACATGTTTTTTTCATATAGAGTGTAATCAATCACTCAACTAATTACACAATTAACTATACTAATAAATATATAATTGCTACTAATAAGTCATTGTCATATAATTAAACATTTGATTTAAATTATGCCAAAATAAATAGTCTAACATACCATATAAAAATATTAGATTGCTAATTACAAGAGCATAAATAATATTTCTAATTTTAAATAATGAAAGTTTCTCTAATTATAATAATTAAAAAATTAATTAGGTTAATTGACATACAATATTTAAATCAAATGCAGTCATATTAACCAAGAAAAAATCTGCACATGTATAAAAGAAATTGCTCTATGGTCCTACACTATTGGTCAACATTTAATTAGGTCTTCAAATAAATAAATAAATAAACTTACTTCTAGCCCTTAAATCCAATTCTAATGGCTACCTAAATTGTTTCCGGATGTAATAAGCCTAGCCTCTCTAAAGCGACAAGAAACAAAAAGGGTCAATCCAACAAATATTGGTGATACCACTTTGATCCAACTGTCATGTTTTTTTTTTACCGACGCACAAAGAAAAGATTTTGTTGCGAATGAACAAGATATTGAAAAATTATCCATACGTAACATCATAATTATAGATACGGGCCTTTTCCACAGAAAATGGAAATCTTGTGTTACAATAGAAGCAGAAGTGATTTGGATTATTCAAGAATCGAAGTCGATTTGCTTTATAAAAAGAAGATATCAATGAACTTCTATGAAATGGTTTCACGGGATTCAGCCAATTGTCTTGATTGGATGAAATATAGAAGATATGGAAATAGATATTTGGATCTCGTAATATAAAAATATAACTAACATTTCAATAAAAAAAAAAAACTAACTTGTTATTTTTAATTGAAAAAAAATTGTCATTGAAGACCAACTATGTTTAAAGTTTGCATTCCTTTTATTACAATTCTCAATCTTTATATATATACACGCACTTCAAATATCGTTAAAAATAAAAGTAAGAAGACATTTCCACATTTGTTACAATATATTTGATAAAAGTAATGTTTGATCGTACTAAACGGTGGAATATATATTACTTTTTTCTTTTTTCTCTAATATTACCGTGTAATTCCCGTCCCTTGTTATTTACTCACGACACACTTGTCATCTCGGTGGAATATACAAGTAAAAGATTGTTCAAGCGTTAACCAAAATGATTTTAAGGTTTAAAGTTGATAAAGTTAGATCAAAATTTGAATGGGTGGTAAAAAAACCTATGTAAATTTAACTTCATAAATTTTAAATTTGGACATCCCTCAACAGTTCTGTTCATTTTGTGCATAACCCGGTGCACTTTTTAACTGCATCATTGGCGTTGTCCATGAAACGACGAAAAAGTACCTAATAATGAAACTACTTCACGATCACGACCTCAAGGTACTAATATCATCCAACAGGTTGTGTTCTTCTATAGCCAATGTCAACTAACTAAGACGAAAAAACCATTCAAGAAACAGAAGCAGAGGGTTGAAAATAAGTGTCCCAGTTAATTAAGACAATCATGTAATTGTCTTACATTGAGTTGAAACCTAAGTCATCAGGCGGTCACAGCCAAGTAGCCTCCACAGTTAACAAAGTCACTAATATTTTCAACCTAAGAAAGGTCTAAAAAGTAATCTGCTTAGAGGACTAAATATTCACAAAGTTATGAACTTCGGCAGGAGTTTGTTGTTAACAATGATTCCCCTCGTTGCTCCTTTGCAGAATGTTAATAAATCTTCCTTAAAATTATGCACACGACTGCTCAAAGGGGACTCGAATGAAGAGACGTCCATGCATGCTAACTACAGCAGAAGTCATGTGTGGGTCAATTCTGGCAGGTAAGCTAACCACCTGAAACCATGCGTAACTGGTTAATCCTATTCGAGTCTCTACCCTTCAAAATTAAATAGAAAACTACATATTCGTGCACTAATATGGATACATTTAATTTTCCCCTCTGATATCAACAAGATAGTTGAAAGGCAAAACTCTCACTATATGAGTAGATCGAAACATAGAAATGGAATTTTCAATTACTATGCATCTTAAGCTTTTAATATATCCAGATACGAAATCCATTTCCATTTTGATTTTTCCCATAAACCAAACGCACCCATTTCAGTAATTAATTTTTCCTAATATGATGAGAGCATGTATTGATGAGATGAAGATTACCTTTTTGAATGCTGTAGTACCCCAGGGGTTGTCTGGTTGCTCGGGGTCACCTGTTATCACTAAACGTCCAGCAGGATCGGATTGAACTCGCACCTAAGTCCACCAATAAGGAAAAGTATCACATTATTTCAGTTTGCAATCTCACTTTGAGCGACAAAAGAATACATTAAATTTCTTAGCAGACGAAAGGAAACAAAAACAGAATTGATTTTACTGCAAGTAGTTTTTAATTAGAGGTTCAGAATTCAGATGTCCTTGCTAGGAAATTTTATTACAACTTGATTTGAACACATAGAAATGCAAAATTTGAGTATCCATTTTAGCTTTTATCACAGCTGCTGCAAAAACTGACCTATATAAGAGAAATCTACAGTAAATGAAACAAATGAAACCGCTGTCTAGTGTGAATTCCTTATTTTTGTCATATCGCCAATCCTGTGAGGAACTTCATAATTGAACTGGTTGAACCCATAACTCCTTAGACAATAGCTTCCAGTTTCGAATCATATGCAATAAACCAAGACAATTCATCTATGTTGCGCTGTGACAGCTGATCATACCATAGCCCTCGTATTTTTGCAACACTGATATTAATGCAGTTGATTTTTTTAGGGAAAAAATTGAGCCTATATGCTCCAAGAAATAAACAGTAAGGGATAAGTTATGGACAGCAGAATTACCCATGAAATAGTTTCTAAGTAAGAAATGAAGAAGGAAAATCAACATTTGTCCCTATCAAAGCCATGTAATCTCTGTGTCCTTGTTATCGAAGAAGCACCCTTCTTTAATTTGATGATTTACTTTCCTAAAGATAAGATAACGTAATCAGGAAGTCCATACCTCTTCACGCGAAAGCCCAGGGACTAGTGCATAAACCTCGAAACAATCTTTCTGCACATAGAGAACCAGTCATTGTTAGAATTCTCCTCCAGCAGTTTCAATTGTGTGGAGATAAAAAGACGTGAGAGAATTTGCAGAGTTTAACAGAAACGTACAGTTTGGCGTATGTTGATCTTTACCCAATCAGCTGGGGGACCAACATCAACAACCGATGTAACCACCCTGGAAAAGAAAAGCAATTCAGAAAAGCACGAATGGCCAGTGTAAAAATGCAAGAGTGAAATCACTTCTCTGAGAAGAGAGAGAGAGAAGAATTGGGGGAAAGTACATAAACAGTAACTAACATGCAAACACATGTACAGTAACAAAGATGCAATCAAGCAATCCATTCTTAAAGCCAGCTTGGCTAAAAGTTCCAGACAGGCTTGCTATTTTGGCACAAACACAATTCCCAGCATTTTTAGAAATTACTTACAATGAAACACTGAGGCGACAAGTTTAAATACCCTAACACATACAAAAAGTTTATTCTACTGAGAATTTTCTGTGTTAAAGCTGCAGCACATATCCAAAGAAACTACCATCACACTGGTAGCTTTTGGCATCATTGCTCCTTGAATACATTGTCTGACCTAACATATTAGTACCCAAATTATTGTAGAAATGTAAGCATAACTTCTGGCATGATAAGAAGCAACATATAAGAAATATTATATAATCCTCATTGAGTAATCATATTGACTCGTCTACTAAGAAGCAAGCATATAGACACGCAACGTAAACAAGATGCGGGCACTCTGACACGAGATTTTTCGAAGTAGGATATGGACACGTAGATATAAATTCTTTAAAATAATAGATTGATAGGCTAAGATGTTCCTCGTGTGTTCGCATGAGCTCATATGCTCGTGTTACTAGTCATCGTTGATGATAGAACTAATATTTATATTAAAGCACAAAAGTCAGATGTCAAGCATAACCATTCAACAATCTACTTTATAGACAGGTTGTTTGCAGGTAATCAGGAGGATCTTACAAGGATATTGAGAGCATTTGGACGAGGACAAAACTTAAACAGGCATGATACAAAATCAAGCCAAAAAATAGAACAAAAACCCTTGAGCGGATTAGTGGCAAAGGAAACAAAGTTGGTTACTGGTTGTAATGTACATTTAAAGGTCAATTTCAATTCCTTGCCAAAAACTATGCACACCGTCCTCAAGATATAGATCAGCCTAATTTTCACAAACAAACAGAAGAGAGTATAAATATTCAAATAATAGCAAGCCTTAACTGCTTAAATGCTTCCATACGTGCTGCTTTCACTGGATGCTCCACTTCGTTTGGTCTCTTCTGCTTAAGTGAGCCTAAATGCACACACCGGATTCCAGACAACAGTTTAGTTTTCATTTATCCAGAAAACAAAAAAGACTAATATAACAGGACTTGCACATATATGTTACTTCCAGAATTCAAACAACTTCTTACCATTCCATTTTATACAATTTCAAAGATGTTGAACTAAAATGGTGCTTATATTTTAGAAATTTTTAAATGAAGCAACCTTACCAATACTTTTGAGATTTTTCTCACGCTTTGCCATATTGTTTGGATAATTGTCCTATCAAAATATTATTAACAGAAAAATGTAAAATAGAAAATGAGAACTCCATAGGCTGAAAAAGATGGACTCAGAAGATGAGTTAAAAGATATGGATTCCTGCATACCTTTACAATTGGCTCCCCAACCTCACCACAATCATAAAGACGTCGTATATGCCAACCTTGCACAGCACGAGCAGCAGCATCTCTTCTACCCCTGCCTGGTCCTGAACCTGATCCTTCATAGCCATTTCCCTGTGTAATTGATATAAAATGTTCAAATTGTATATAATACACCAATTGTTATGTAAATTCAAGACATGCATAATGTGCATATGTACATACATGTGTTTGCACAAAAATATATATAGTAGACTGGAGTACAGTGAAAGCCAAAAAAGAATAATGCACAAATAGTTCCACTAGTAATTTTTTTTCTGACACGTCTTTTATATGCGGAAACAAGAGGTGAAAATAATTTCAAAATGGGAAAGAGCAATGGTTTATACTACTGACAGTGGTTCCTCACTGTCCATGTATGGAAAAATAAGAGGTACAAATTTTCACACGTGTGCATTTAACATAGGATTTGTTTCCTAATGGAGGAAAGTGGGACATATTACCTGGGGTACATACTAATCCTTAACTCTAAAAGTATTTACCTATATAAAGACATGGTTATCTGCGTGGCTGGTTGAGTAGGCACATGAAGAATTAAAACAACAAATAGACAAAATGAGAGAAATAATGAAGTGCGGCCAGTCTTCAGTAATCCCACTCTCTTAAGAATATAGGTGAAGTTTCTTAAAGGTATACATCACATTGTACTCATAAACAATTCTTGAGCTAACTTATGAAAACCCATCAAATTCCTCATTATAGTAAAAGCATCTCTAACACTAAGTGCTTGTTTGGTATTCCTTTAAAGTATTTATAAGTTGTAGGTTCAACAAAATGTGTGGATAATAAGTGGATATAAAGTTGTGAATCCTGCAAAATGTATGGATAAAAAGTATGTTTTAAACTTTGCCAACACGCATTAAGTGCTTTCCTCTACTACCACACAAACAAAATTAGAGGCGCTAATGGTCGCAGCATTTTTCTCTAAACAATGTCACTGGGTTTTAATCTTGGTGATGTGGACATCATTTTTCTATTAAGGATTTTTTCATTATTTATGTTTTATTATTGGGCTTGTATTATTGAGTTGGCTCAAGCCCAATACTAATAGGGTTACGTTTTACTATTTATATGGCTTACACATTGTAATTTAGACAGTTGATGATTGAATAAAAATAGTTGTGGTTGTGGCCAAAGTTTCTTCCTTTTCCCCTATTCTTCTTTCCCTTCTTTTGTTGTGTCCTTCTTCTGCCATTCCTGCCTCTAATTTCATCTTCTCTGTTGAGTTATTTCTCATTCTCCATTAATTATTTTATTTTGTCGTGCATCAAATTTGGTATCAGAGCCAAAAGCTTGGGAAGTACTTAAATTACAATTTAGAAATTTTAGTCTTCTCTCCCAAAACCCCACACCTCTGTTACGTCTATAATTGTAAATCCTTGATCAATTCAAAATCTTGGAACAGCACAAAAGAAAGAATTAAAAAAAAAAAAAAAAGTCCTTATCATCAAGAAGTCCTATTGTTACTTACTGCTGTTCATAATTCTTTGTGTTGTTTTTCAACAATTATCCATTTATCAAGATAAGATCTCAACCCCACGTAACCAATCAAGCGCGGTCAAAACCATCCACCCGGCCTACTCATCTTAACTTCAATTCCTGCTGATCTACATCTAGCAATACAAAACTCCTAGTCCATCTCCAAAACTTACTCAAGTTCTTAAACCTAGTCCTATTTTTAACCCAGTACTCTCAAGCCCACAACCCATTCATTGGACCATATCCATTTAACCCAAATTCCTTCTAGCCCACTTATATTTTTTCTCCCAGCCCACTTATTTCTCAGCCCATTACACAGATACCATCCAATTCATCTCAACACCATCACCCGCCGCGTGCACCTCCTTACTCACTGGCAACTGCAGACCTCATACCGCCGAAGACCCATTCATGCAGTGTTAACTATACCTCCAGTGCCAATGCCGGCAATCCCTAATCGTCGGCATCACACACGATTCGCATCTCTGCCAGTTACCCATCACTGCCTTCCCGTCGACATCCATCTCTTAGTCGAAAACACCACCCCTTCGAGCTACACACTCGTCTTCTCCATCAGTCCACATTCATCCTTCTGATTCACCGATTAAACAGTCACTTCAGTTTCACCAACACCGCCACCTCACCTCACCTCACCGCCTACAATCACCACATCGTCGCACCACCACCTCAACCACAAATGTCTTACCTTATTCAACATCAGCAACAAATCTACCGTGGCACTGATCAAACACTCATTTGTTTTATGTTTAACTGTGTTGACAGGGATTGACCCTAAACAATTGTTCACGGCACTCCACCATCACGACTACCTGTTGTCACTGTCATCGCCTCCTACCGTTCCTTCCTTCAGCCTCACCTATAAGAACTTCTTACATTGTTGATTGTCCAGTACATCATCGGCAACTTCAAGCTCCCGTGGCCACCGCCTTTGCAATTCAACAACAGCGAGTCAATGTCCTCTATTCATCTTTGGTTTATGCTACTGCTTCATATTAAAATCGCATCATTTAAATTCTGTGTGTTGCTATTACCCTAATAACGTTGGTCTTAAACCCAATTTGATTGAAATCATTGACTAAATTGACTTTTCCATTTTACCACACTTATAAACTGTTTGGAGGATTTGATTAGTTATTTTGACCCTTGCTTTATTGTTTTACACATCCACATTATTAGCTTGCCATTTTGGACTTATGTAATCCCCAAATTTAAAAATCAATAATAATAATAATATATTAAAATTAATATTTGAAATTGCTATTTTAAATTGTTGCCACTTGTTGTTTATTGATCTCTGCATTGCACTTCATTTAGCTAGTGTTGCATTGTATGCAATTGCGTAGTGGTCGTGTTATCACCTCTAGTTCCAGTACCCTGACAATGGACCCTACCCAATTTGATGCTATCACTCGACAAATTAGTTACTACTCTGGACCATGCTTATTTTTTCGTCCGAGACTACAAATTAGTTACTCGGACTCCGTATAGAAGTCAAGGTGACAACTGTGCCCCCATCTCTTCAGCACACACCCCTTCCCTGAGTCTATCGTAGGGCCTCTCCCATTTAAGATTCCTCTTGTAGGGGAAAATAAAGATAAAGGTCATGAAGTTCCAAAAACGAACTCCCACTTGCAATACTTTAACTGTAAGGGTTTCGGTCACATTTCCTCTAAATGTCCTAGTCGAGCCCTAGTTATGGAGGACCGTGAGGTTATAGTGGATGATCCATCAAAGGACCAAGTTTATGAACGTAAGTTTGAAGAGTTTGAGGACTTTGATGATAATAATGATACCTTCTTAGGTTGTATTCGGACTCTACATGAGGATCTATGGTCAGAAACCCTTATACCCGATACGTCTTGACTAAGTGTTGTACACTGTACCCTTACCCAGCCCAGACATGCCGATGATTGGCATCGTCATGCCATTTTCCACACTTATATCAAGATCAACAATAACGGTAGTAAAGTTATTATGGATAGTGGTAGTTGCATAAATGCGGTCTCAATGGCTACTGTATCTCGTCTTAGGTTGAAATCAGTTCCTCACCCTCAGCCATATAGCGTCTCTTAGGTTGATACTTCTTCAATAGCCGTAAAAGAACGTTGTTTAGTACCTACTATCCAATTTCTAGAATATAAGGATCATATATGGTGTGACGTCATTTCAATGGATGTCGATCACATCATTCTTGGTCGATCTTGGTTGTTCGATTTAGATGTAACTATTTATGGTCGATCCAATTCATGTTCATTTGTGTTCAAAGGGAAAAAGATCCACCTTAACCTACTATCCCCGAAAACCTGTTGGTTCGCATGACGCAAAGAAAAGTGAGGAACGAAAAAGGTCACATATCATTAACCCTATAGAGTTTGAGCGTACACTTGTGGGTGATTCTGTAATGTTTGCCGTGGTTGTTATGGAGGCTCCATCGACATCCCGAATAGTACCCCCGATAGAAGCCCAGGTGATCATTCAAGAGTTTCAGGATGTTTTCCCTGAGGATCTACCTGACCAACTACCTCATTTATGGGACATTCAACATGTCATAGATTTCGTCCCGGGAGCATCCCTTCCAAATTTACCTCATTATAGGATGAATCCTATCGAGCATGCTGAACTTCAGAGACAAGTAGATGAACTTCTTCACAAATGATCCATTCGTGAAAGTTTAAGCTCTTGTGCAGTCTCCACTCTATGAACTCCTAAAAAAGATGACTCTTGGAGGATGTGCATAGATAGTTGTGCCATTATAGGATCACGCTGAAGTATCGCTTTCTCATCCCAAGGCTTGACGATATGTTAGATATGATGGTTGGTGCTACAATATTTTCTAAGCTCGATTTGAAGAGTGGGTATCACCAGATTAGGATTTGCCCAAATGATGAGTGGAAAACCACTTTTCAAACAAAAGATGGTCTTTATGACTAGCTAGTTATGCCTTTCGACCTCACCAAAGCCCCGAGCACTTTTATGCGAGCAATGACACAAACTCTTCATCCTTTCATAGGTAAGTTCCTTGTCTTCTATTTTGATGACATTCTCGTCTATAGTACAATGAAGGAACAACACCGAGATCATCTCAAGTGGGTTTGTTCTGCCCTTCGGGCAACAAAATTGTTTGCTAACGTCAAGAAATATTATCTCTTCACCGATAGCGTTGTTTTCCTCGGATTCATTGTATTATCTACGGGGATATCTGTTGACCCTGTCAAGATTCAAACAATTGTTGATTGACCTGAACCTAAGACTATCTATAACGTCTGGAGTTTTCATGGCTTAGCCACCATTTACCGTCGCTTCATCAAGGGGTTTAGCACAATCATAGCTCCCATTACGGAGTGCATAAAGAAATGAGAGTTTTATTGGACACAAGAAGCGACTAAGGCTTTTAAGTTAGTCAAGAAGTAAATGACGGAAGCTTCTGTCATGCGCCTTCCCGACTTCTCCAAAGTTTTTGAGGTCGAGTGTGATGCCTCCGGGCTAGGGATAGGTGGAGTCCTTAGTCAGGAACGCTACCCAGTAGCTTATTTCAGTGAAAAGTTAAATGATGCCAAATAACGATACTCGACTTATGATAAGGAATTGTATGCAGTTGTACAAGCGTTGCGCTATTGGCACCATTATTTATTGCCCCAAGAGTTTGTTCTTTATTCGGACCATGGGCCCTCCGTTATCTCAGCTCCTAGAAAAAGTTAAATTCTAGACATGGTCGCTGGATTGAGTATTTGCAGACCTACTCTTTTATTTTGAAACATAAGAAGGGTGTTGAGAACCAAGCGGCTGATGCATTAAGTCGTCATATCTCCCTTCTTTCGATCATGAACGTGAAGGTCATAGGCTTTAAAAGGCTTAAGGAAGAGTACGAAACATGCCCCGATTTTAAGGATATCTTTCTTGATTTGCAAAATGGACGATTGGATACTGCGGATAGTTTTTGCATCGAGGGTTACCTTTTTAGAGCCAATAAATTGTGCATCCCTCGCACGTCAGTGCGGGACTTCATAGTGTGGGAATTCATGCAAGCGACCTAGCCGGTCACTTTGGGTGAGATAAGATTATAGAGGAGATTGAACGTCAATTCTATTGGCCTAGTTTGAAAAAAAAAATGTGGCGAAGATAGTACCTGCAACACCTGTCAGTTGGCCAACAGAAGAAGCAAAACACTAATCTATACACACCTCTTCCAGTTCCTGATTGTCTTGGCAAGATGTGAGTATGGATTTTGTGCTAGGACTTCCACGTAACCTGAAGAAGCATGATTCTATTTTTGTGGTAGTGGATCGTTTCTCGAAAATGACTCATTGTATCCCTTGTAGCAAAACCTCAGACGCATCCAAAGTCGCCACGTTGTACTTTAATGAAATTGTTAAATTGTGTCAGATAAGGATGTTCGTTTCACTAGTCACTTTTGGAGAACGTTGTGGTATAAAGTTGGTACTAAATTGAAATTTTCTACTGCATATCACCCTCAGACGATCTGACTGAAGTGGTTAACCGTAGTCTTAGTAATTTATTAAGATATCTGGTCCAAGAAAATCTTAGAAATTGGGATTTGATTCTTCTTACAGCTCAAATTGCATATAACAGTTCCATGAATCGATCATTAGGTATGAGTCCTTTTGGAGTTGTTCATGGTTTTAAGTTTAGGAAGCCCTTAGATCTCATTCCAATGTCTCCACATGCTAGAGTGTCTATGTCAGCTGAAGCATTTGCAAAACATTTTCATAACTTGCATATTGAAATTAATAAACAATTTGAAGCTAGTAATGCATCATATAAACTTCGAGCTGATTTGCATAAAAGATATGTTGAGTTTAATATTGGAGATTATGTTATGATCCGAATTAGACCGGAATGGCGTCTACTTGGACCCACTTCCAAATTGCAAGCTCATAGTACTGGTCTTTTAAAATTTTAAAGCAAGTTGGTCCAAATGCATATGTTCTTGATATTCCACCACATCTTGGTTACCATTCTACTTTCAATGTTGAGGATTTAGTTGCTTATAAAGGCAATTTCAACCCCTCTAATGATCATCTTATACCCCCATTTGTGGACCTTGACCCTGATTCTCTTGCCACTTCTAACCCAACACCACATTTTCCTACACACAAAGATAAAGTTGATGTTATTTTAGATGAACAAATTGTGTTGACTAATGATAGAGAGGTTCAACGTTTCCTTGTTCGTTGGGTTGATCGACCTGAGTCTGACTATACATGGATTATCAGAGAAACACTCCAGCAGCTTGACCTAGATTTATTGGAGCTCTATCGGAGTCAGTAAGATCTTCCTTTGCCCAGATCTCCTTTCACCCATTTAGGAGAAATTAGTAGTGACACCAGATTCAGACCTCCACTGACACGTTTTTATGGGCGTCGGAAAAAGCTTGTGCAATCTCTTAGTTTATGGTTGGGCGATTGATTGCAACCTCTTGTGATTTATCCACTCGACGAGGTCGAGTTTTCTCCCAACCCGAGAAAATTGATACGAACATCATTTTTCTATTAGGGATTTTTTCCTTATTTATGTTTTATTATTGGGCTTGTATTATTGGGTTGGCTCAAGCCCAATACTAATAGGGTTATGTTTTACTATTTATATGCCTTTTACATTGTAATTTAGACAGTTGATGATCGAATAAAAATAATTGTGGTTGTGGCCAAAGTTTCTTCCTTTTCCCTTGTTCTTCTTTCCCTTCTTCTGTTGTGTTCTTCTTCTGCCATTCCTGCCTCTAATTTCCTCTCCTCTGTTGAGTTATTTCTCATTCTCCATTAATTCTTTTATTTTGTCCTGCATCACTTGGCCTAATAGCCAAGAGTTTGTCAAAAATTTTAAATTTTCTATTTTCTAGAGTGGCACTATAATGGGGCAGGAATCTGACTGTAAAAAAGAATTCTGATTGTAAAACATACTCCATCCATCTCGTTTAAATTGGTCTGGATCATCTTTAGGACATGTGACTTATATAATTTTCCTATTTCACACCTACTTTATATCATCCAATTGTAGAAAAAAAAAATGATCATAGTTCATATAATATCAATTCTCTTTATCTCCACTGTCCCAGCTCAGCAGCATACCACAGCGACAAAAACTTGCAGAACATAACCACATCCATTCCAAAGTATCTGCTTCTTTCGAACTACCACAAAAAACATAGTTCTCCAACATCCTGCAAAACAACCTCTACCAGCACAACTACTGCTGGCATTGTGAATAACCCAGCCCCAAAATCCACAAAAGGAGGGGCAACACATATTTCTGTTTTAGAGATTGTATGACAGCATCAAAATTTAGAGATCATGATATGTACTGCAGAGATCCAATTATGGTGATTGCATCTCCATCAAACACTTGAAGCTCCATCTTGCACATAACTTAGAACCTTCATATTCCAAAGTGCATCTCCAAAATTCTAACTAACAATTGGTACTCAATATAATTCTTCACATTTATGAAATAACAATCCTTCATAACTAAGAGAATTTAAATGCAAATAAAAAATTGATATTAGCAAGGGCTGTGTACCCAAAAAAAAATGCAAACTCGCCTCATTGTCAATAACAGAAGCTTCAGGGAGGGAGGGAACGGGGAGTTCAAGCTCGCCACTTTGTCTCTTATGTCTTTCATACTCCAGAAGAGCCTAACACACAAACATGGGAAAGAGTAAGCAATGGGAGGGGAACGTGAACCTACCATAATGGGTAACGTGAATTAGCAAGACACATACTACAAAGAGCAATCAATATAAGCTTGCATGCTTTTCCAGTTCTTATTTCAGTTCCTGCACAATTGTCGAGCAATACACAATTGTCCAAGGATCGGGTGAAACATTTTCAGAATTTCTTCTAACCACTTCAAATTCACATAATAAAGGAAATAACAACATACAACATGCAAAAGGAGGTTTCCATTTCTCAGTTACTAAATCTATTAGTACCCATAATTAATTTGTTCATTTAGATTGTATTCGGGTAATTGAACATGAAAGAGCATAAAACACAGATAGCAGCCAATATAACTATGACTTTTTATGATCATTCTATGGAATAGGATCCATTCTTCTTTCTTTCCATAGTTTAGTAACATTTGATGTGAATTCACACATCTTTAACGGTCATAGGTTCTCAAATGGAGATTTTTTCTTTGAACCATATTTCGATTACATGATTCCAAATAGAAAAACTTCAATTATTTTGGAAATTGGAAGGCGAAAAGTTCTTATTTCACTTCCTACACAAGTGTCCAGGGTTAGGATGACGCATTTTCAAATTTTCCAGCTAATCACTTCAAATGCACAATATATATATATAGAATTGGCATGGACAATGAGATCAAAACCAGGTTGCCATTTCACAGTTTCCAATCCTATTAGTAACCCAAAAATTCAAGTTAACAAAATATTTTATAGTAAAAAGATGTATTGCATCGCATCCATGTAACAAATATTTTGTAGCAAAAAAGCATTGGGTCCATGCAGCAAAATTCACCTCAACTGCTAACGAGTAAAAAAGAGAATGTTACAACAAGAAAATTCAAAGCGAACTTGGCCATATTACCTTCTCATAGAAAATGCGGAATGTCCAAGAAACAGTTGTGCAAGTCCTATACAAGGAAAAAGGAGCATTCATCAGAGCTTTCAAAACTTTTTTCATCTTGTGCATGTCAAGTAAACCAAGATTTGCAAATTTGAAACCCATAAAACAAGATAATATAGCATTGTTGGATTGCTAAAAGACATTTCATAAATTGGGACTACACATGCGTACTCACTTGATGTCCATCATTTGTGTTTGGAAAAACCAGTTCAAAAAATTACTTAATTCAGAAATTTAACTCTACAAATCCACCAACTGATCAGATAATCCATAAAGAACCTTACTTTGGAGGATGAAATGACTCCCCCACTTGCCTCCACAACTTTGACCCTGTCACCTGTTCACATCCATCAAATTCATCAAAGTTGCAACAAACAAGCAAAAAAAATGGTCACCACACATACTTTATAACTTAAAATGCTCAATTGAGGCCAAACTAAAAATTAATGCTAGTATTATAATAAAAGATAGAAGTTCAAGTTTCTAGAGCAGCACTACAGCATATAGCATGACGACAAATGCAAGATTTCAGTCTTTGCAAGTTGTTGTGGTTATAGTCTACTTTCAGTAAGTTCCAAATATAGTAGCTAAAACTCTGTCAAGGTAGATTCAAATTCATCTTTTTTATTTTAGTCAATTGCAAGAAGTGTGTTATCCCAAAGGATTAGCATCTCACTAAAATATATGCCATCATGCACAAGCATACATTTTTTTCTTAATGTGGTTCAAGACATAGTCATTGTCAAGGTTCAGCATACACTTTCTTCATAATAATTTTTGCATAGCTTTCCCCATCTCAAAAGTAAATAGCTAGTGATGAATTTGCTGTATATGTAAAAATGTCCTGAGTTCCATAGAATATTAGAACGAAGTACAGTCAATGCACGAATATGGAGAGAAAAGAAGGCAATATCAGAAAGAGATGGGCAACGGGGAGTTGGGGAGTGAGGGGGATAATGTCCACTGCAACAGGGCTAAATATGTACAAGGAAAGTGGGTTTCTGTTCAATTCGTGTAAATGAGCAAATTTTGATCAGACAATCGGTTAGTAACCCTACATTGCTCCAAATACAGTCAAGATAAGTTCTCGTAGAGTGGAAATGAAATGTGCTGATTGACTCCGCCTAAAGTCCGAACCAAAACATAGTTAAAGTAAGAATGCATAATTTTCCAAAAATAAGTCAGCGAGATGAATTATATGATACCCTCGCTAGATGCCCTCGCTAGAACCTACACTGAAGAAAGCTGATGTTCCCTTCAATGAGGATCATCGCAAGGATGAATTCATCCAAGGGCAGATCCAGATTTAATCATCTAGCATAATTCTCATAAACATAAAATGGATGCATGGCATCATTCTCTTTCATATTCTATACACATAAATGGTAATGACCCGGTGGAGGGTGGGAGGTCAATTTTATGCGGTCATGCTCGTAGAAAGGGGGAGAAGATCACATAACATCGAGTAATGCATCAAGACAAATTAATCAATTCATGCTACTTTTTTCTAATGCTGTGAGACAACTAATGCATGCAAGGAATTTGGAGGGGGAAGATAGAAGTATCAATAATCCAAAGTTCTTTTCGTTTTGCAAGCACTACATGCATAATTATCATTTAATCAATACATGCTATTTATCTCTAATTCTGCAAGACGGAACAATCTAATGCATGCATGTAATTTGGAGATGAAGAAACAAGAATAGATTATTTGGACTTCTTAGAAATTTAAAAACACAACTATTTCAGTCTTACAATACATTAACCTTTTTATTATCTAAAAATTTGACAAATATAAGTAAACATCTCATGCACTACATGAGCAACTTGTTTTCTGAAATGTGTAATATTATGTCCCAAATCCAACAAAATTTTCAGAGATACTGATCTACTAATATTCAAGCATTTATGGTTAATTCTTATTGCTAATAAGCAGCAGCAAAGTACAAATACGAAAAATAAAAATAAAATATTATGGCATCCATACCCGATCATAGCCTCCCAATCTAATCACAGCTCTCCATAACCTAAAGCAGAAGAAGAAAAGTAATAAAGATGTACGCAAGAATAGACTTGTCATAAAATCAAAATTTGAACAAACTTACTTCAGGCAATTTAGTGGATGACCGTAAAATTTAGGTGGCTTAAAATCTGTTTTGTTCTCCCTATGAAAAAATTCAAGTTCTTTCAAGAATGCTGCTTGATCCTCTGGCATTCCATCATCACCCTCTGCAATCTGAAACTAAAAGAAAAAGATGAGCAAATGAAACCTTTTACTGTCTTCTTATCATATCTACACTTGATTTTATAATTGAACTTTGAAATCTCCTTTTGCCTCGTCTATATTATTGCAGTGACAGTAAGTACCTTTGCATGACTAAAAACTGTCTTGAATGCCTTCCCACCAGAATCTCCAGCCGTTGGAGTTGAATATCTGAAGACAGAATTGGGCATAGCTGTTTCTTGACGATTTGGAAGCAAAGCATTATCAACTTCACGGTCGGATACAGTTTCAGACTTGGCATTCTCATCAGTAGCAGCTGTAACAGGAACAACTTCAGTACCACCTTCTTTCATCTCATTTTTAACAGTTTCATCCTTGGTATTATTAATCACATCTACCATTTCTTCATCCTTATACTGTGGAACCTCGTCTGGCGCACAGCTCCCAGTTTGAAAAGCTTCATTTTCAGATACTTTTGTTGGAAGTTGCCCATTTCCAATAAGACTTTTTCCCACGTCAGCATTTTCCATGGGCTTTTCTTCCTGATACATTTTTTTGACAGGATTTGTGTCCTCCCTGCCAATTTCATTGGGATTTTTTACCTCTGAAACATTTTCGGTAGGTTTTTCCTCCAACATCACATTTTCAATAGGATGTCTACCCTGCATGCCGAGCTCAATGGGTTTTTCTGCTTGCACCCCCCCACCAGTAATACTCTGTTCATTCATTTGATATGTAGAATCAGTCGGTTCCTCCACTAAATTTATAGCATTGGTTTGGTCCTCCACCTCGCTTTTGATGTTAATTTGATCCTCAGTCTTACTTTCTCTGTTGATTTGGTCCCTGACCTCACCCTTACTGTTGATTGACTCTTGTGAATCGCTCTTAGAGTCGATTTGTTCTTTCATCTTACTCTGAGCATGGCTCTCATCATCTGCATCGGTTCTATAATTAGTTTGGCCATCTCTCCCATTCTTGCTGGCATTGGTAAAGCCCGTGGCAGCAGCAGCCAGAGGCAATTCTTCTCCTCCGAATTCAAACTTAGCAAAACAAAGTTTATTTTCTGACTCTGGTGCATTATTAGTTGAATCTCGAGGCTGCGCTTCAGTATCCTCTATCTCTACATCACTTTTATCCATTTTGATATCTAGTCACCAATATAAAATTTAAGAACTTTGCACAGTCAGAAAATCAAAGTAAGACCCACATGCAAAAATACAAAGGAAATGGAAATTGAAAGCGATATAAACATGAATTTACATTGAAATTAAGTTTCCACAAAAAATCACGTTCTTCTACACAGAGCAAACACAAATGCCAGGCAAAAACGAGATTTAAAGAAAAATACGATTTTCCAGAGCACGAACAAAAACCATAGACAAAAAACCTCCGAAACCGTAAAAAATTGTTGATTTTTCTGGACTTGTACATACAGTCGGAAAATTCAACAAAATAAACGAAAATCACGTGGGATGCCTGCACGGGTCAGAATTTAAACTTGCCTGGGATGACACGCTGGAGCTTTGTGGAGGAGCTTCGGATGCAATGACGCAATCTAGTGATTCGTCTACTTCTCAGTTAAACGAAAGGTGACTGCATTTGTCTGTCAATCAGTAAACATCAGTGAATTACGAAAGGGTAAAAATCAGAAAAATCAAATGCATAATTATCTATAAATGGAAAATTTGTATGTATTTTAGATTATAACTGTGATCCGGAGAGAGCTTAGGTAGAGAAAATGAGAAATTGGCCGGAAAATAGAGAATTTAGAGAGAGAAAGAGAATCAAAGCACGGGCGAGCCTCTCCTTATGCGGTTGTTTCTCTTCTCAGTTCAAAAGAACGGGTTTGTCTCAACAATGCAACACCTGGATATGGATTTACAGTAGGAAATGTCAAATCTACCCTTCCCCTATCTGACTCTCCTGAATTTTTTGTATAGCTCCAATTTGAAATCATTTCTTTTTTTCATCATATTTCTAATTCTTCATTTTAATCACACATTCTATTAATAAAATAATATTACACATAAATCAAAAAATTCTACTTACTTTTTAATCACACAATCTTTCATCAATCACTATTTCAAAACAAATTTTTTACCCAAAATTGGTGTCAAACAGGGACATATAGATTGATTACATGGAGCGTTGCATTATCTCGACTTATATTACTATATAAATTAAATATACTTTAAATGGAGAAAATTATACACGACTTTTTTGGCACGCGGATTGCTGATTTTGGGTGTGTTTAAGCCACATTATTTTGAAAAAATGTATTCTGAAATAATAGATTGATAGAGAATGCGTTGTTGAAAAAGAAGGAAAAGTTATTGATGTGATGAAAAATATTATTTTATTAAAAAATGTGTGATTGAAAATTAGTAGAAAAATGAAAATGAAAATTTTAATGTGTACCAAACAAGGGCTTAATTTTAATTTATGTAGCAAATGAGAATGATTTGATTTAAGATTGTTGTTAAAACACTATATAGAATATAATGGATACTTAATGAAAAAATATTTTGTTGCATTATAATTAAATTGAAGATTCATGGTGTGATTTTGAATGGAAAATTAGAATTAAGCTTTCTTGTCGGATATTTTTAACATCTTTGTTGACTAAAGAAGAAGTGTAAAAAGGTTTATTGATTGTTTTTTAAATCGTCTAATGAAATTCTACCATGTAAACATTCTGAAAACAAATATATCATCCAAGATGTTAGTGTAATATAATTGAAAAAATTAATTAATTTATCAGATATTGGCATATTCTATGAAAATGATTTTAAGTAACCAATAATAAATACCTAGTGTGGTCTGATGCGATTATATGGATATAGGTTGTTAGTCCAATATTATAATGTACATTATCTCAAGGGTGAATAAATATTGATATAATCAATATTATGTAAGTGCTTATTACTCCTTAAGTCTTACTATTGTAGAAGACTCCGATAAACTCAAATTAGCAACTCAGTTCGTCTGAAGTTCAAAATAAGCATTCGAATTTCAAAATTAGTATGATAAACAAACCATATAATTCCAAAACAAAATAATAAACAACACACAAGTGTTCCGACTACTTCTCTTAGAATTGACATTTTAGCCCCTGTTTGAGCCGTAGTAAAATTTTCATTCTCATTCTTTTACTCATTTTCAAGCACACATTATTCAATAAAATAATATTTTCCATCACATCAATAATTTTTCCTTCTTTTTCAACCACACATTTTCTATTAATCTACTATTCCAAAATACATTCTTCCTCGATAATGTGGTTTAAACACACCCTTAATATGGAACCCAAACTCTTAACTCGTGATAGGACATGCTACTACTTCCTTCTTGAACAATACGTATCATGATAATATTTCTATAATGATATTTGGTTGGTATCTAACCTATGGTAGAAGCCTATATAATAAGAAATGTTCTGTGAGGAAATAAATTGTATAATGTTTTAAATATAGTATTTGTTAATGATCATTGTTATCCTTGCAATCCTAATTGTAATTTATAAATATAGTGCATTAGTTATTAATGAAACATATACAAGTCTATTTACTTATCTATTTTTTACTCTAATTTACAACATGTTATAAGTACGAAATTCTAGTCAAATGAATTAGCAAAACCTTTTTTTTATTTTAATGGAACCAATATTATTGAAAAACCCTCACTTGTGTTGGAGGAAAACTATGGCTACCATACCCAAGCATCAAAAGATAAACAAAAGGAAAATTAGCATATGAGATGAGGTAATTCCCAATGATTTGTGCGTAAAATACCTCGAAAGAGGACTGGCGCGTCAACACCATGAAATAACTCTAAAGATGAACCACGACACACCTTTTTAGCAAGGAGATTTGCCACCATGTCGGCCTCCTGAAACATGTGTTTAACCAGGTGATTTACCTCTTGAATCAAAGCCAGCACTTCATCCCAAATATCCTAAAGGAACCACAAAGAGCAAGCTCTTTTCTCCACCCATTGAACCACCACCTTCAAATTCGATTCCACCATGACATCTTTTAACACAAGATCTCTACATATTCGCAATCCATCAAGAAGAGCACGAATTTTCGCTACCATGTTCGTGTACAGCCATAGTGACGTGCAAAACTAGCTCAAAAGACTCCATGTGAACCATGAATAACCCCCATTGCCTTTATAAGCCCATCACATTGAGTTTAAACAGAATGTCCTGTGGCTTACTCTAAGCAACTAACTGCACACTAGGTGTTTTAAGAAGAAAAATAGGGCAATTTAAAGATTGAAGACAACATGCATCCCCGTCAGAGAGTTTCTTAACTTTTGTAATAAGCACTGCACTTAACATCAAGAAAGATTTAATCATCCATACCACCCTTTTGTTACAAACCCATTTTAATTAGTCAATGGTTGAATTGTCAAAGTTAAGGTCAAATAAGGACTTAATTGGAATAAATTATTTTCTTTGGATTTAATTCGCAATGGATAAATTATATGAGGGTTAAATGGATTGGAATTTGAAGTTGAGGACTTATTTGTCTATCTTTGGAAGTTGAGGGACTTCCTTGCAAATAGGACCACTATCTAGATATTTCCAACCCATTTCTCATTTTCATTTACGTGTACATGCAGACAACAGAGGCTGAAGACCGAAATCGAGAGAAAAGAAAAAGAGAAGAAGAAAGGGAAAAAAGAAAGGAAGAAAAGAAAGGAAGAAAAGAGAAGAAGGGAAGAAAAAGAAGAATAGTAAGTGGGTATTTTAAGATTGAATTTCATGGTTCATTTTCGTTATTTTCTTCAAGAAATAGATGTATTTTTTTATGTTGAATTTTTAGGATTGTAAATTATTGATTTAATTTCAGATTGAGAGTAAGGAATATGATTTCTAGCTAAAACTTCTTGAGTGATTACCTTCCATTTACATCAAGGCAAGGAATTTTTATTTTGGGCAGACCCTAGATTTTTGATTGGATGCTTGAATAAGTATGGTTAGCGGGAATTATAGTGTTGATGAAATACTTACAAAATAGCATGATTTTAT
>CAIGRB010106204.1:0-10939 GCA_903798255.1 Fraxinus quadrangulata
TTAACTCGAGACCTAGTGCCTAGACGCTACCATCGCGACGCCTAGGCACCAAGAATTGAAGAAGTAAGAAAAAGGTGGCAGGGAGCTAGCTCCCCAGAGCCAGGCACATAGCACCTGAGCGCTAGGCATAGCGCCCAGGCTCTACGAGGCGCTGTACCTAGCGCCCAAGTGCTGCAACAATAACTATTTATCCGGATTTGGAACTTCTTTTCCATCTTAGACTCCAATAAGAGGGTTTATATATATTTCCACATTGTATCTCCATATTGTAACAATCTCATTATATTTTCTACACATTCAACAACATATTTCAACAACATATTGAAAGATTGAGAATGTAGATTTCAATTGAGATTATTGGAATCTTGATATTGTAAACACAAAACTATTAATTATAGTGGATTTTGCTCCACGTAAATTCTTGTGTTCTTATTTTCTTTTTCATTATTTCATTATTGTCATTACTTTGCAATCCATTTCATAACAAAATGAATAATTGCTTCTTCCTGACAATTAACATGTGGCCCTCATCACCAGCCGGGATGGATGTTTTTCTAAGATCTGACAAAAGTCATATTTACCTCCAATCTTATTTTATGTTATCACATTATAGTTGGGTGTTCATACACGAGTTTGAAGATAAGGCAATCTAGTTAATGTTGTGATATTTTGACTATACTTTTCTAAAGTTCATTTTTTGCTACAATATGATTTCATTTTATCATATTTTCACTCCTTTTTGTAGTCACATTCTCTGCTTCAATCTAGTTTAATGTTGAATAGGCAAATATATATTTTCACGCTTTCTAATTAAGTTTTGTTTTTGTAGTCATGGTCATCTTGTGCTTTCATGCTTGCATATTCATTACTCCCTCGACATCACGTACTATAAGTGCCAATTTGAAGGCTTACTTGGGCGGATTTTATCCCATGTTTAGTTTGGTGCCAGTTGACACAAAAAAGTTCTTATGGAAAAGATTGCAGGTAATATAAATTTCTTTTAAATATATTTAAGATTTTGATATTTTTAAATCTAATGAATTTCGTGAATTTGAATAGATTTCTACAATTATCATTAGAATATCATCAAATATGGTGAAATTTGAAAATATTTTTTAATATATTTTTTTAAGCTCGAAGTCCATCCAAATCTTTTAAAATCCTTCTATTAATGAAATCTTTATAAATCTATTAATTATTGAATATACCTAAATTTTAAAGAATTTTATCAAATTTCATTAAAATCTCTATTGAATACACCTGAATTTTAATAGATTTCATTAAAACCCACTAAAATCTCAAAATTTTATGCCAATAAAATTTGTCGTAAGTTACTGGCGAGGGTTTCACCATTGGATTTACTGGCAAATGGACCCCATCTCTAAAAGATAATATCAGCGAATTTCAAGCCTTCAGCGACGGATAAGTGCGTCTCTAAAGCTGCCTTTTCTTGTAGTGATTGAATGCATGACCACTTATGAAGAAATTGTGTAAAATCTCTGAACAAGAGTTTTCAACTTTTTAGTCAACTCGAATATAATTACTTAATTCTTAATGAACTTTTGTATTTGTTTGTTTCATGGGTAAATATGATTTTCATTATTTTTTTTTTTCAATCTTTTCGACCTTTTGAGTTCCACGGAATTGAAACTTGATTCTTTTAAAACGTTGTTACTTGCCCTTTTTTGTTTCTTCACTATTTACTTGTATGGAAATTGTAAAACTTTTGGTTAAAAGTGGAAATGGGCTGTTATTACATTATTAAGTACTTGTATGGAAGTACTTTTTTTTTAAAGTGGCTAAAAAGTATAAAATGGCATAAAAACTTGAAAATTGATTTTTTTTTTCTTTTGAGAAATGTGATAGAAAATAAATGTTGTATAAAAGTGATAAACACTCTCAAACAAGGGCTAATTCTTTCACTTGCACTCGACTTTCTTACAAAAGATCACGGGTCTGGCCTACATGTATATGCATTTTTCCCTCCTCCATTTTGTCCCACTCTTGTGATTGCGGCATATAGGGTTCTCTAATATTAACCATTCTACTCTAGTTTCCTTTTTCTACTATGAATTTTATTGAAATAAATTTTTAGAATTCCAAATTCACTGCTGCTAGGCATTTCTCTTTTTGTTAGTTTTTTGACTTAAGGTTTAATGAGTTATATTGTATTAGAAAGTTTTAAAGTACAATCCTTACAATTAGGATAGTGTTTGGAATTCTCCATTTTGTGAAATTTTTGCAGAAACTCCCCTAGAAAACTCATTTTTGGGCTCAGAAAACAATCAAACAAACACTACCTTAACCAAGCTTGGCCCACAATCGTTTTGCACTTCGGCTGCCTCTATTTTTCCACTCTGATTATGCTTATTCTAACCCACAAATGACAAAGGGGTGGTGATTTGCAAGCCACAAAGGGAGGAAGGAGAAGATAAAACAATGGTTATATCACTACTCGTCTGCCTCTCTCACCTTCACTCCTCGCTTGCAAACTTCACTCACACACACGGCTGGAAATGACTTACAAATGGGTATATAATTTGGCTAATCAATTAAGTTACGTATTGCGCCAAGAAACCAAGTTAAATAGGCTGCCACTTAACCAAGAATAAATGTGCTAATATCCCGGCCCCAAATAACCAATAAATGGACCAACTAACTCACATGTCAATAGCTTAGGCCAACCTGTGGCCAATTGGTTGTTTCCGAGTTGAGCCAAGTCTGTGGTGTCGATAAATTATTTGACAACTATTTTAAATTATCGTCCGGATTCATTGGGTATCAAAACCCAACAAACAAGTTAAAGATATTATGATCTAAATATTAATCTTGTACGATTTGGTTGTTTAAATAATCCTTCATATCGTTTTATATGTTACTGTTGGGCTTTGATGTCAATTGGTCTCGTGGGCTGTGAAGATAATGAATTGTTTGGCCCAACACTCTACTTATGCAATTGCCTAATAACTTGGCTAGTCCAAATTTGGATCCATAGAGTGAAAATGTGTTTGGAGAAATTCACCTTTAGAGCAACTTAACACTTTTGCATTTACGTTTCCTAAGAGACCCTGGACTATTGGATCACGATCTAGACCAATGGCTGGAGATAAGGGTACAAATAGTACCCTAAGTCACCCCATTAAGTCTTAATCTGATTTTTATTATTTGGTGTTTGCTCCTAGAATTATCTATGTTCTCTCCTTGTGTCCTTCTTTCAACCCCCCTATTGGAAGTTGATTCTTTTGGTTTTCTTTAAGAAATCTAAACACCGTGTGTGTTATACTTGTGGTTTTCTTTTGACTAACTTTGTGTTCATTTTGGTGGTCAAATCTTAAACCACCACCCTGGTTTAAATTTTCTAACCCTAAATCATTCTAGTATTGAAGCATGCATTGTGTTCTTGACTATTTTGTGGCATATATAGAAGTGAAACCCTAAATTTGTTCATACGTTGACAGACTCTAATGTCCCAAAAATTTAAGGTAACGTGTTCTGAGAATTTTTCGCTGGTAGGATTATAATATACTAGATCTTGGGTGGTAATAATACAGGATGGTTATGATAGGGATAACCTACCTATATAGGAGCTATTAAATTAATATTATTAAACCTGATTAAATAAAGTCATTTAGTGTTTAGAAGCTATGTGTATCCATTTCTGATGATTCAAAATTCAATGGAAATCTCGCATCACGATTTTGCTTAAAATGTTTCATCAAAAAAATTTGATGATATGTTATTTTTAAAATCTTACTTTTGTTGAAATAAAGAAAGATAGGATTTTGGTGAGATTGATACGTGGACACATGGCATACATTTTCAAAGATTTCTTGTAATACAAGGATGGTTATACATGAATGGGTGAAAAGAAAATTCAGCTTTTATAATGTCCAAGTGAAGACAATTTTGAAACTTGTGAGTTGGAAGTTTGTGTATAAATGATATCTTGTTAAAAAATAAGGCTAATTAACACAAAATGTCATCATTGTTTGCACTCATTGCGAAAATTGTTCCCGTCATTTCAAATTTGGAATTTATACTCTCATTTCAATATTTACTTGCTGAGTTGGTCCTTCCATCTTGTTCCTATCGTTTGCTTTCATTGAGCAAAACATCCATATTGTAAGAACATTCCTGTTCCAAACATGGACTAAACTCCAAAAACATTTCTATATAAACCAACTCTTGAAAATTTATTTTTATTTTTTTAAAATTCTGATTGAAAATAAATGTATTAGAAAAGTGATAAACACTCTCCTCAACGGCTAATTCTCTCACTTGCACTCCGATCTCTTACAAAAGATCACAGGTCTAGCCTACACGTGTATTCATTATTTCTCTCCTCCATTTCTTCCCTCTCTTGTGATTGTGAGGTAAATTTGGTTTCTCCACTATTAATCATTCTACTCTAGTTTCTTTCTTCTGCTATAAATTATATTGAAATAGATTATGAGAATTCAAAATTCACTGGTGCTAGGCAGTTCTTCATGTGTTAGTCTTTACTTCTTTTTTTTTAGTTTCAATCAGATATATTGTATTCAAAAGTTCTAATTTACAATTCCTTCTAACCAGGATAGAGTTTGAAACTCTCTATCTTGTGCAATTTGGCAGTCTAAATAATCCTTTAGATTGTTGGGCTCTGATGCCATTTGGTCTCATGGGCTATGATGAAAATGGCCTGTTTAATCCAACATTGTACTTAAGAAATTGTCCAATAAATTGGCTGACCCAAAACCCGAATCCATAACTTAATAACGTGTCTTGAGAAATGCACCTTTAGAGCAACTAAACATTTTTGCCTTTAAATTTTCTAGGAAGCCCTAGATTGTTGGATCATGATCTAGATCAATGGTTGGAGGTAAGGGTATAAATAGTACCCTAAGTCACCCCATTAGGTCTCAATCTGATTGCTGCCTTTTGGTGTTTTCTTCTAGAATTTTCTTTGTTCTCGCTTCGTGTTCTTCTTCCAAACCCATGGTTGGAAGTTGATTCTTCCAGTTTTCTTTTTGAAATTTAAACACTTTATTGTGTCGTACTTGAGAGAGATGATGTGATTCCTTGTGGCGTTCTTTTAATCTATAAATGTTTTCTTTAGGATTCAAATTAGGGGGTTGATAGCTAAAAAGAAGGGTACAATTTTGAGTCTAAGCCCTTCGATCTTGATTTTCCTTGGTGTTTTTGGAGTTGTATATATGTCCGAGTGTTCTAAACTTCTTTGGTTGAAAGTTTAGGTAAATCTTTGTTGAGAAACTAGTGTTATTGGTTCCAAGAATTGTGTAATAATTACTTATGTTCTGTTTTTTTCTGCGGGTCCTGAATTGAAAATATTAAGCTTATCCTTTTTTCAGGTTTTGGGGATTTTGAAGATTTTAAATAATGGGTGATTAGAGAAAGACTATGTCGTTGAAATTATACACATTGTTTCCAATTTTCTTATGATATATATTGGTACTAGCCGGCCAAGGACATAGCACTAGGTTTATAGTTTTTAACCGTATGTTCTTCTTGTTATAATTCTATTAGTTTCTTGAATAGAGCTTGAAATAATCATTGAAGTGTCAAGAAATTGCAGTTTTTTTTTTGCATGAATTTTATTTTCATTTTCACTTTTGAAGTGAAAATAATTGAAAATATTAAGCTTATCTTTTTTTTTTTTTTTTGCCACATACTCTAGAGACAACGGATCCGAACCTAAATAATTGGTTATGGTACAATTCGGTTCCAGAATTACCTGTGGAAAATAATTTCATGGGTAAATTCACAACAGACCCAAACTGTTTTTTTATCCATCCCCACTAATAAAGTGTCTTTTATTTTCATTATTAAAAGTACACTTATAAATTGATTTTTTTATCCTTAACAGTGCGAATATATTATTACACTCTTTAAATGATCATTGGACAGGTACATATTGAAGAGGTAAACACACGACTTCAACATTCAAGAAAGAATACAACTTGAAGAACAAAGTTCATATTTTTGCTACTACTAAAATAGAAATCCGTTTCACATGCAGGTTAACTGCATTTATACAACTTGAATAACTGACGTAATTGATTTGGCTGTATACACACTCTTCTCAGATTTAAAATTCTCTGAAAAGAAAAATATTAAGTGAATTCAGTTTCCCATTGACCATACCGAACGCGAATATGTGCTCACCATTTGGATTCATGTCAGAATCCAACTTTCTAAGTTGTTTGACCATATTTTAACTTTCAATGTTCCAAGCCATCTCATATAAAAGGGCTTGAGCCAACCCATAATACAAGTCCACTAATAAAACATAAATAAGAGTCCAACAATAAAAAATAAATACAAATGGATGTCCTCTAGGAGCCAAAAGGCTTCAGTCATGCCACGGGAGACGATCTCTCTTTTAATCAAATACCGATACTGAAATGCATCTAGTAAGTACTCATACAACTCATCTCAAAAATCTTCACATGATTGTGCATAATGAGGAGCACAATAAGCAAGTCGATCTACCCAACAAACAAGGAAGCATTAAATCTCTCCATCTATTGACAACACAACATGGTCATCTATAATAGCATCAATTTTATCATCAAAGGAATTAAAATGGCCTTTGCAAGTAACTAAGTCCTCAATATTTAAAGTAGAGTTGCAGCCAAAATATGATGAATAACCAATAACATATTCATTTGGACCTGCATGCTTTAATTTTTTAAAGGACCAGCACTACAGGCTTATAATATAATATAATCCCCAATATTAAATTCAATATGCTATTTATGCAAATCAGCTCAAAGTTTATATGATCATGCATTACTTTCTTTAAGTTGATTATTAATCTTGATCATTTGATGTCCAGCAAGTAAATGGAATCCTGAAGAAGTACTATAATAGTGTGTAGAGTGTTGAACCCATGAGGACTAAGTATTCAATCGAGTTCAAATTTATAGCAACATTAATTGAATAGCAAATAGGTTTTGAGTTTTCTATACTAATATTTAAATTATCGACTAAACTAGAAAGCAATTTAACGGGTTTGATTTCAAATATGTGAAAGTATTGCTAAGATGCCGAATCCCCCTTATTAATCTATTTTTAGCACAACAAACTAAAGTGACAATTTTTTGTCATTTTTGTTGGTCAATATTCCTAATGTAATTGAAAACCTCTCTTGATAGTTATCAAAACTATTCCCTTCACGTGACCCTCCTATCTGTCGATGAAAGATACAAACATGATAAATGCATTAAACAACCTAAAACACTTATGAAAACCACGTAAAGCATATAAGTATATCTATATCCCCTATCAAACTTTACAATGTTTAATATTTTTAGTTAAAAACCTATTATCTCTCTCGATAATAATAGATTCCAATAAATCATCTCAATTAGTAGCTAATTAATTGAAAAGTCGAGGAAAACAATAATAAATATTCAAGAAAATAAACATACTAGTCGTCAAAATAATTAATTAATACAAAAAATCTCATAACAATGGTTCATCTCATTCTAGGAATGTATAAAACTAGCCTAACATATCGAAATTATAAGAAATCATATTTAAGTGAAAAGTCATGACTCGAAATTTTGATAAATTGAGAAGATAAACATAAATTTTGAAATCTTGAATCCCTTGAATTGTTTCTTGATAAATGTCCACTTAAGTCTTCTTTTCTTTGCCCAAAAATTAAGTTTGAATCTTCACTTGATTGAATTTTTGTACGTCTCCAATTCTCTCACAAAAACTATGAATTTTCCTGATTTGATGATAATAATTGATGAATATTGAGTATGAGATGTATATGAGAGATCTCCAATATATATTCTACTGTTAGGTATTTGTAGAAGTAGAAGTAGAAAATTGGCTGAAAATCACGTCGAAATTGGTTTCCAAAAGAATTCCAATCGAATAAGTAAAATTGCTTTTGTGCGCGAATTTTTTAATCTCTATGCAGCATCCAGTATTTTGGCCATAACTTTCTCTCCTGATATCCAATGTAGGTTATTCAAAATGCATTACAAATCTAACTCAAAGGTATACAAGTTTTAGATAAAAATATAATTTTTCCAATTCAAACATTTACTATGCCAAAATGGATCTCAATATTCAGCTAAAAATCTAGAATATAACTCGTGTGATTGAAAATTGATTTTGATAATATTTTACTGATATTCCATTCCTTTTTGAATTATAATTCTATCCAATTGTCTCCGAAAAATATTCAAAGTATCGTCTTGTGCTTTGAATTAACTATTGAATATTTGCAATTTGGTTCTCAAACTTTAAACTTTTCCATTTTCCTTGATTTTCTTTTGTTTCTTTCAATTCATCGTTCAACCATTGAGCTTTACCTATATAATACAAAATACAGCAATTTAAGATATATTTTGTTAAAAAAATTACTAAATATCGATATTTTAAGCCCCCGAATAAATGTATAAAATACAATTATCAAATATCCCCAAACTTAAACATTTGTTTGTTTTCAAACAAAACTATAACCTAAATAACAATAAATATTTGGTTAGACAATCTAAATTTTTATCTTAGTATTTGAAATCACAGTATTAAATCTACAAACCGCTTCAAAGTCATAATACCAGACCAGTATCCCCTCTTTCGATGCAAAACCGACGTGTGTGTGAAGAACTAAGTTGACAATCATGAATTTACATGATGTTTCAATTCATGACCCTCTATGGTCAAATATATCCTTTCACATATCGTATGATTCGCACACCTCCAAATTTGTACTTTTTTCATTCTTTTCCGGTGTGTAATCTAAGGTAGAATTTTTCATTACCATCCCCACCACCCTCCCTAGTTCAAATGGACATTACTAATTGTAAGTCAATACATCAATAAACAATGATTATTTCTTTAATTGATTCGATCTCTAAGACTAGATTAGGCTAATAATTCCTCATCAAAAGTCAAGTCTTCTTAAATAAGTGTTTGCGGCTTAACCAGGGCATTTGGTGCATCTTTTGTTTCGTACACCTGTTTTTTTCTTTTTTTTTTTTTTCTTCAAATTTTCCTTTTTTTTACACTCTCTCCCTTAAATTTTCTATATAACCCATGTAACGAGATTTTGGCCAATAACTCCCAAATTAGGTGACTTTATGGCACCAGATTATAAATACCCTAACAGGCTTAATAACTCGAGTTATAAAGGTTACGAAAAGATGTGTTTTATATATTTTTCTACTCTGATTAGTTTAGTACCCCTCATTAAACACCTATCTAATTAAATCGGCCTTTAACTTAAGACTTTTGCCCAATTTTATTCTATTAATTTAAAACAATCCATACATAAATTTTCACACAAGGAATCCCTATTCACATCCATATATTCCTACAACAGCGAAATCACCCTCAAACTGTGCCAAATTTGATCTAAGGATCATTAATATATGATAATTTTGGGTATAGCATCTATGTCCAACTATATCAACCTATCAATTATATGAATCAATTCATAGCATCACACTGTCAAACTTAATTCTAGTGCACGTATAATATCAAGGTTTGCTAGGTTAAGTCTTAATCAGTCTAGCATGCATCTTATCCACAGTTTATAAATCAATACTAAATCTCAAATTTAATGATCATTGTTGGCTAGACTATTTAACCCACACAAGCACACAGCCTAAAACAAGAAAATATATATATAGCTTTTATATATATTAAAGCAAAAACAAACATACAAACACTCAAAAACATACGAAAAGTAAAAACTCGAAATTTTTTCCACCCTTAAACTTAAAGTTGATATTGTCCTCAATGTCCTAAAATATAAGTAAGAATATAAAGAGAAGGGAAAGAAAAAGAAGAAGATACTTCCCGAATTTTTCTATTGAAGGTGTAAAATTTTTTCCACCCTTAAACTTAAAGTTGATATTGTCCTCAATGTCCTAAAATATAAGTAAGAATATAAAGAGAAGGGAAAGAAAAAGAAGAAGATACTTCCCGAATTTTTCTATTGAAGGTGTGAGGCACTATCTCACGGGTAGATAATCATCTTCATCATGCTTTCGCCTTTGGTCTATGTTGATTTGAGTATTCCACAACGTCATGCTCCTGCACATAGCGGTCAAATCAAATATTAAAGATCAAATAACCTAAAACATGTGTTACTTAGCCCAACCAATCGAAATAACTAATAATAAATTCAATGGTTTAAGGGAAAACATGATAAGATGGTGATACCCTATTAATTGAATTGTGCCTAAGTCTAATGCAAACTAATAATCAAAATAAATTTATATGTAATGCAGTACAGAAAGCAAAATAAATAAAAGGGTTATGAAATTTGGTTGTTCCCAATAAGCGCTTAATTTATAGTCTTTAGATAGACTGTATGGATAAATTGATCATGGTGGCTCATGCTAGAATTTTGCAGCCTTACACTCATTGCAATTTACAGTCTTGCATCATCTTTTTGCCCTCCAAACCTTGAACTCTCCATTCTTATCTCATCCAAGGCTCCCTAAATTTTTAGGCTTTGTCTCGTTTGAGCCTTGTTCCACCTAGATGGTTAATCATCTCGTCCAGGGTTCCCTAAATTATGTGGAATTAAAGGATAAGAATTAACTAGCAACAAGTTACTATTAATTATCTCTAGATGGTTAATGAATCAAGTCAATTTTCCTAACTTAGATTATTGCAGTTATATGAAAGCAATAAATAAACAACTAGAATGAACACGGAGAAATCCCAATCGAGTAAAAACTCCAGGTACTTTGCCAGTCAACAATCCACTATAAATGGATTATAAACTTACAGTCCGCCAAACACGACTACCACTAGTACATTGTGACCTCTTGACTGCAATTCCCACAACCCTCATGGATTACGTACTCTTGCACCAACTCCCAACTACAGTTTTCAAAACCTAATGGATTGCGTGCTCCTGTACCAACTCCCAACTTTATGAATTTGACTATCTCTTATGGATCAA
>CAIGRB010106205.1:0-25334 GCA_903798255.1 Fraxinus quadrangulata
ATATATTTTTGAAGAAGATTATTGCATTTATATTGTATAAACTTTTCTTCTTATTCTTCTTCATATTAAAATGTTGATTGATTGAACTAAACTTATAAAATCATCATATTTATCAAAGTTTCTCATTTCTCTCTTAATACTTCATTTATTACAATCATTCATTAAAAAGAATATATTATTTTAGAAGATTTTTGAATCTACATTGTATTTATTTCTTCATCTTCTCATTAACACTTTGATTGATTGATTCTAATTTTTGGCTATCATATTCATCAAAAAATTTCATCTAACACTTGACCTATCATTTATTGCTATTCATTGAAGTGTTAGCCTCTTTTAATACTTAATTTGTTTGTATTATTTATCAAGAGAGAAATTTCATTGTAAAATCACTTTGATAAAGTGTGGATCGTGTTGAAGTCCCTTAAAAATCAACATTATATAAGGATTGATGCTCCTTGTTGTACTCACGTGTAGGTTATATTGAGATCTCATAGAGCTCAATAGTGTGGGTCGTGTTGAGGTCCCGTAAAACTCAATATTGTATAAGGATCGATGATTCTCGTTTGTAAGTTACCGAAAGTATTGTAAATGGTTAGATTGCACCATAAGTCAATCAACATAGTGAAAATGACTTGCTCGTGTCGGAAATCTTGGTAACGAATGACGTAGATCGTTGCTTTGGATCGAACATCCACAATTATATCGTTTGCATCATCTCTAACTTTTACTAATCGCTTTTATATTTGTGATTTCTATTTGAATTAATCTATTTAGTCTTTACTTTCTTGAATTTAGGTTAATTCTTCGAAAAAAATTTTAAAAATCAATGCACCCTCCTCTTGGTTAGTTATTCTTGGGCTATCATCTTCGTCGTCCATAATTGCTCCAATTTTAACCATAATGGAGCGGCTGACATCTTCTTCAAAATATCCTAAATAATATTATTTGAAAGATGAAAATGTATTTGAGATAGGGTCTTTCGATTCCTCTGTTTTCTCTCCTCTGAAGTCCAAGTTGTAGGTATCTTGTCAAATCCCAATATTGCATCGTCCAAATCCATTTGATGGAGTACTACACTCATCTTTACATGCCACCAAGAGAATCTTGTATTGTGATCCAATAATGGAAAACCACACTTCATTGTTGCTTTCACAAAAGATCAAATTGAGCTATTAAATTGATCAAAACCTCGATATTCCCAAAAATTTCAAAACCAAAAGCTTAGATACCAATTTGTTATAAACAACGAAGAAGATATTTGAGTGCTCTTATACCAATTTGTTGTAATAACAGGCGAGAAAATAAAATATGGCACAATATGAAATAATTGATTACAAGAACCAAAATAATTTGCAGAGAATTGAGATTTTATTATAATATGAAGAAAAAATACAAAGATTTGTGTTTGCAATATTTATAATTTCTACTAAATCATAATGAAGTGTCAATTATATATAGGGAACAAATAAGGAACGTTCAAACCTAATAATAGAATTGTAATTGAAGTAAAATGCAAGAAACAGAGTGGAGGAGGAAAAATCACTTGGGGTGAAAATAGATCGGGTGGCACCTCGAAGTCGGCATGGTGCATGGCGCTCCGGGCTTGGTGGCTACAATGCCGGGCTAAAATTTTCCTGGCACCGCGACACCCACTCTCAGGCCCTTTACTTTAAAAACTTGATTTTATTCATCCCAATATTCTCTTCAATTCCAATACAAATTTTAAATCCCAATTATGCTTTCAAGTAGAATTTCAACTAGAATTCGCCAAATAAACTTGAATAGGATTCCACTATAGCATAGCAAATAGAATCCTTCGTAATGTGCAATTTAATTAGAACTCTCAATTATCTTCAACAAAAAATTTGGATCATACTCAAATTCTAACACTCTTCATATGAATGATAGTACTTATACAAATTACAAGTAATATGTGGCATTGGTCCACTAGCTTGCTAACTCGCCTGCACACATAATTATATGAAAAAAAAAATGACAATCATTGACAAACCCAATTGCAACTTGAAAGGGGTTCATAGTAAAGTGTAAAAAATATATGACATTGTTGTTGGCTCAAATACGCACAAGAATATAATGTTGGGAAATTATTTAATTTGCCATGTGGGCTAACATATGCAAATAATTATGCAAAAAAGGCTATTTTAAAGTTAAACCCAAAGTTAAAGTAATCTAATAAAGAATTAAGTAATTGGACTTTTGGTATCTAAATAAAGTGTGGGCCAGATTATATATGTAGAAACTATATCTATTAGGGTTTGTATTTGACAATGAGCAGAATACATATGGAAGCTATATATATGGTTATGGTCCCCAATTCATATGTAATTCTTATTCTTTGGGCCATCACATCAACACAAGAATTAATAGAGAGCATATTGAAGAGGAAGATAAAGAAAAAAAACCCCCACAATCAATAATCAAGAAGAAAGTTTGGAGCAATTAAATTGAAAAACAAGAAAACAAGATTTAAAGATAAAAAATTCAAGATTCATTATTCAAAGTATAAATCAATGGATCAATGTATGTTTCGCACTAATTAATTTTTTTGGTAATTTGACATGGAAATCTTGTCATTTCATAATATTTTATAAAGTTTGAGTTTATAAAATTTCAACAAGTGGTATCTGAGCCAACTCCATGTTAAATCATTAAGATTAAAGAAAGAATTTTATGGTTGAAATTTATATATTGAATTTTGGAGTTATTGCCTGAGTGTAAACGTGTGCATATGCTGCGTAAATTGGTTGATGCAATTAAGATTTAAAAAAATCAATGTTTGCACGAGAAAATTCGTTGGGTAGTAGTAACTCCAAAGACAATGATCACAAAATCCTAGGGCTAATTTAATGATGTCGATCAAAAGTCTTATACACCACCATGCATGCAAATATGTTGTTACATATGTAAGTACATGCATGTATATTATTTGTTAAATAAATTGCCGTTAGGCATTGAAATTAGCAGTAGTAAGGAGTCAAACCCTAAAAATTGGAAGGTGTAAAATAATCAATATAAAGGGACAATTAATTTCAGATTTTGGCACTTAAAATTTCTTTTGCATTACTAATTTTCCTAAATAAATTAATTGACGCAACATGTTTGTGGCGAGAAAATTCATTGGGCAGTAGTAACTCCAAAGACATTGATCACAAAATCATAGGGCTCATTTAACAATGTTGGTTAAAACTCTTATACACCACCATGCATGCATATATTGTTACATATGTAAGTACATGCATGTATATTATTTATTATAAAAAAAATTGCTATTAGGCGTTCAAATCAGCAGTAGTAAGGAGTCAAACCCTAAAAATTGGAAGGTGTAAAATAATCAATATAAAGATAGAAAGTCTTTTAGTGTAACAACATATAAGTAACATATCTTATCTAAATTAATTTATTTGGAATATTAGGAATGTTGTATGTTTGTAATTCATGCAGATATTCATCGGCTCAAAGAAAGGTTAATATTTGGCCGAATTACATACACACTTTTGGTAATAAATATGTTAAAATTATAAGAATTAGTTTTATGTGAACAATAAATCGGTCCAAAGATAGGTTTATTGTTTGACATAATTTATTGTCAATATTTGATTACTACACTAAGTGTACCACTTACAAGTTGGTATTTTTATCCAAAGGCAAAATACTGTTTAGTCTCTTGTGATGAAATTTATCATTATTTGAATTAATTAATTGTTTAATACGGATTTTAATGTTAACATATTTCTTTGGCTTTATTCTCTATTCAGTTAACTCTTATGCTTCTACAATATCTGCAAATATCAAATCTATTCCCGTGCTAAACGGAACTAACTTTAAGGACTGGAAAGAGAACGTTCAGATCGTTCTTGGTTGCATAGACTTAGACCTTGCGTTAAGGATTGAACAACTCGTTGCACTTAAGGATAAAAGTTTCGCTAATGAAAAAAGGGACTTTGATAAGTGGGATCGTTCAAACCGCATGAGTCTTATGATAATGAGGCGTGGTATTCTAGAAACATTCTGAGGTGTTGTGTTCGATAAGATAACTACTGCAAAGGAATTTCTTGATGAAATTGAAAAATGCTTTGCAAAAAACGATAAGATCGAAACTAGTACACTTTTGGCGAACTTAGTTTCACTAAGGTATAAAGGTAAAGGAAATAGTTGGGAGTACATCATAGAGATGTCATAAATTGCTTCAAAATTGAAGACATTAAAGTTTGAGCTATATGATGATTTGCTTGTGCATTTGGTTTTGATTTCTCTTTCTGCACAATATAATCAATTCAAGGTCAGTTATAACTCTCAAAAGGAGAAGTGGACTCTAAATGAACTCATTTCATACCATGTGCAAGAAGAAGAAGCAAAAAAGGGCTGAAAATGCTCACTTGGCTAGTACATCTAAGGACAAGTTCAAGAAAAGAAAGAATAAGTAAGTTGCACCTTGTCCGGCTCAAAAGAAACAGCAAAAGCCTGAAAAGAATGAATTATCTGGCTGTTACTTTTATGGAATCCCGGGACACTTGAAAAGGGATTGTACCAAATACCATGTTTGGTATGTAAAGAAAAGTATGTTTCTCACTTTGGTTTATTCTGAGGTTAATTTTGTTTCAGTACCTAGACAAACTTAGTGGATTGATTCCAGTACCACTACTCATATAAGTGTGTTTATGCAGGGTTGCCTGAACAGTCGAAAGTCAAATGATGCTGAAAATTCATTTATGCGAGCGAAGGCAAATCAGTTGAAGTAGAGGCTATAGAAAATTTTAGATTATTATTAAAGACCAGTTTTTATTTAGATTTAAAAGAGACTTTTGTGGTACCGCCTTTTAGACAGAATTTGGTTTCTATTTCTTTTTTGGACAAATTTGGTTATTCTTATTCATTTGAAAATAATAAATTTAGTCTTTTTCTTGATTTAAATCTTGTGGGTACTGGTTCTTTATCTGAATATGATAATTTATACTTGCTTAATTCGATTGCCTCTTATAATGAAACATTGTATGTAAATTCACAAGGTATTAAACGTAAATTAACCAATGAGAATTCCGCTTTATTATGATACAAGCATTTAGGTCACATTTCTCAAAAGAGAATTGAAAAACTTGTGTCAGAAGGAATTCTTAATTCCTTTAATTTTTCAAGCTTAAATGTTTGTGTAAATTACATTAAGGGGAAACAAACAAATATAAAAAGATTGGGTGCCAATAAGACTTCGAACGTCTTGGAACTAATTCATACGGATATATATGGGTCATTCCCTTATGCTTAATGGAATGGTCAACAGTCATTTATTACGTTCATAAATGATTATTCCCGTTATCATTACCTCTAGCTCATTCATGAGAGATCTCAATCATTGGATGTGTTAAAGACTTACAAAGTTGAAGTTGAAAATCAACTAGGTAAAAGAATAAAACATGTCAGATCTGATCGTGGTGGTGAATATTATGACATATATGATGGACCAGGAGAATAATGTCCAGGTTCTTTTGCTAACTTCTTAGACAAATGTAAAATCGTCTCATAGTACACCATTTCAGGTTCTCTTAGCATGAATGGTGTTGCTGAAAGACGAGACATAATACTTAAGGATATGGTAAGGAGTATGATTAGTCATTTCACCTTACCAGAATCTTTCAGGAGAGAAGCATTAAAAACTACAGCTTATATTCTTAATAGATATCCTAGCAAAGCAATTGTCAAAACCCCTTATGAGCTTTGGACAGGCAAAAGACCTAGTTGAAATACTTGCACATTTGGGGTTGTCCAGCTGAGGCAAGGTCTTATAGGCCATCGAAAAAGGAACTGGATTTCAGAATTTTTTATTGGATACTCTGAAAGGTCAAGAGGGTACAAATTTTATGATCCCACTACCAAATCAATTTTCGAAATGGAAAATGCCTGATTCTTTGAGGATGTAGATTTTTTGGGGTGAGATAAAGTTAGAGATTTTTTCTTTGAAAATGAACATATAAACATCGCTCATATTGCAATTGACAATAATCAGGACTAGAGACAAACTCTTATTCTAGATCTTATTCAAAAAGTAATTTCAGATCGAGACAATATTTCAGAAACTCCCTTATAAACAATCAAGAGATTGTTCAAGAAGAACAAAATAAGCTCAAGAACAAATTTCATTAAGGAGATCCACTAGAAAAATGAAAAATGCAATTTCAGATGACTTTATAGTGTTTCTCCAAGAACATGAGGATGACATTAGATTGATGGAAGAAGATCCTATTAACTTTCATCAAACAATGCAAATTAATAATTTTCAAAAGTGGATTGATGCCATGGATAAGAAAATAAAGTCAATGAAAGACGATAACGTTTAGGAACTTATCTCATTGCCTGAAGGTACGAAACTCATTGGTTGCAAATGGATAAATAAAATCAAGAGGGATTCGAAAGGTAATGTAGAAAGATATAAAGCTCATATTGTTGTAAAAGGATTTATTCAAATGGAAGGCATTGATTACAAAAAAACTTTCTCTCCAATTTCAACGAAAGACTCTTCCAAGATTATAATAGCACTTGTAGCACATTTTGACCTGGAATTACATCGGATGGATGTAAAGACAACATTTCTCAATGGTGACATTGATGAGGCGATATATATGGTGCAATCGGAAAACTTTATGTCCGGAGACTCAAAGAAAATGGTTTGCAAAATAAAGAAATCCATCTATAGGCTTAAGCAGGCTTCCCGTCAATAGTATCACAAATTTTATAAAAAATCATCTCGTTTGGATTTGAGATGAATGTGGTTGATGATTATGTATGCCACATGTTCAGTTGGAGTAAGTATATTTTTCTGGTATTGTATGTTGATAACTACTTGCCTGCAATGATATAGGTTTATTACACGAAACTAAGAAATTTCTATCAAAAACATTTGAGATGAAAGATCTTGGTCATGCCTTTTTTGTATTATGGATTCAGATACATTGGGACCGATCTCGGAGTATTCTTGAATTATCACAAAATAGCTATATCGATACAGTACTTAAGAGATTTGAGATGCTAGATTGTTAACAAGGTGATACCCCTATTGTTAAAGGAGACAAATTTAATCTCAATCAATACCCTAAGAATGACCTTGAAGTAAAGGAGATGTAGAAAAATCCCTATACTTCAACAATTGGGAGTTTAATGTATGCGCATGTATGCACACATCCGGATATAGCATTCATTGTTTGAATGCTAGGTAGATATTTAAGTAACCTTAGGATTGATCATTGAAAGGCAGCCAAAGGTTATGCGGTATTTACAGAGAATAAAAGATTACATGATCACATATAGAAATCAGACCAATTGGAGATAATTGGTTATACTGATTCTAATTTTGCTGGATGTTAAGATAGTAAGAGATCCACATCGGGCTATGTCTTCCTATTGACTAAAAGAGTTGTATCCTGGAATAGTGCTAAGCAGATACTCGTAGTTTCTTCAACCATGGCAATGGAGTTTGTAGCGTGTTATGAGGCATCCAATAAAGGAATGTGACTACGAAATTTTGTCACTAGATTGCGGATTATACATGGAATCGAAAGACCACTTAAAATATTTTGTGACAATATGTCAGCAGTCTTGTATTCAAATAACAATATGAGTTCAACATCACATTCCTAGTCGTTAAAGAAAGAGTTCACAGTGGTTAGGTTACTATAGAACATATTGAGACAAACTTCATGATAGTAAATTCATTCACTAAAGGTCTACCACTCAAGGTCTTTCATGAGCACGCCACTTACATGAGTGATTTAAATTTTGATGATATGCTAGTATAGTAGGAGTTTGTAATTTTGGATGTTGTCTTTTTGACACATGTTTTTGGTTGTGCACATTCAATAATAAAGTATTCAGTTTAGTTTTGTACTTCAATTAAAGTTTTTTGTTTTTGTTTCATCTCATAAGATATTAAAGAATAAAATATGACCAGTTGAAAATAGGCATGTTTGGATCACATTGCATGTAATTTTCATGCTACATATCCACATTTGATCTATGTCATTTGATTGTGTTGATGTACATGACCATTGAGGGTTTAGTTATGATACTTGTAGCGAAAACAACTTTGATCATATATTAACATAATTGATTGACGAGATTGTTTGGAGATGCTTTTGGTTATAATAGCAAAAATTTTAAGCTCACAAGACTATACATATATATAAGATAACATATGTGGCCCAAGTGAGAGATTGTTGAAAAATTATTTAAATTGTCGTATGGGCCAACATATGTAAATAATTGTGTAAAGAGACTATTTTAAAGTTAAGCCCAAAATTAAAGTGATCTAATAAAAAATTAAGTAATTGGACTTTTGGTATCTAAACAAAGTACGGGTCGGACTATATGTGCAAAGACCAGATCCATTAGGATTTGTATTTGACGATGAGCCAAATACATGTGAAAACTATATATAGGGTTATGGTCACCAATTTATATGCAATTCTCATTCTTTATGTCATCACATCAACACAAGAATTAATAGAGAGAGCATATTGAAGAGGAAGATCCAAAAAGAACCCACAATCAAGAATTAAGAATTATAATCGAGAATCAAGAGAAAAGTTTGGAGTAATTAAATTGAAGAACACGAAATCAAGAAAAGAATTCAAGATTTATTATTCAAGGTACAAATCAATGGATCAATGTAGGTTCCGCATTAATTAATTTTCTTAATGATTTGATATGAAAATCTTGACAATTCATAATATTTTATAAAGTTTGAGTTTGTAACATTTCAACATATAACCTTATGTATATCTTGAAGCAATAAGATGACCCATAAATTGCATGGTCATCCAATAATAAGATGACCCATAAATTGCATGGTCATCCAATGCTCATGACTCGAAGAATCATCAATATAAGAAAGTGAATGAATCAACTCATGGACCACATCAACATTTTCATAGAGTCTAGAGTAATCATTGAAATGGGATTCAAGCTTTTGTATTAAAAATTAGAGTTCAGGAATGAAAGTTGCTACCACTTGCAATTTTTCACTAATAAATGTCATACATTGTGCTGACAAACTTTTGTATTAATACACTTCTATGAGATTCTATTCATATTGCAAATAAAATGTTCATTTTTTCAACCAAAACTGGAAATTTATATGAAAGAAGTTATTTCAACTTTCTATTTAACATGCTCTGAGAAAATCTATACAAAAGTCAACAAATCCGTACCATTAATATGCATACATCTATAAATACACACACATTACATGTAATATGTATGTATAAATATCCTGAAATTGATTATAATATCTTCCATTAAATGCAAAGTGTCAAATAGAGTCATTGACATAAATTCAAAAATAAAATATAAGTTTCTTCATTTTTTAATATGTCTGTATGTATTTGTTCTAATGATGTCACTTCAGTTGTTCACATAAGTTGAAGAAAATGTTTTATGAATATTAGGGTTTTAGTTAAATTTTAAGTCTAAAAGAATAGAAACGATTCAAAAGCATTTAATGAAGATAAATTATATTAGTGGATGAATTTAGAGGGATAGATATTATTTGATTTTATTATTGTCCACATAAGTAAATTTACATAAGGTTAAAAATGTAATATAGATTTATATATATACACACCACATTTTAATTATATTAAATGACGTTACCCTTTATTCGTAACTAGTTGTGAGTATCCTCTTAACATAATCGAAAGCAAACACTTCACCATGTTTCTAAAGCAATATCTCCAAGATATGAAAAATATTCTAGAAATACTCTTCGTTCGGATGCTATTGATTTACAACATAAAAAAGGAATTTGGAAAATATATAATTTAAATAAATATAGTTGTATTTTATGTTTTACCTCTAGTTTGGGGGGGGGGGGGATTATTAAAGATAAAAGTTAAATAGATTCTACGGTTCACACCCTACATAAAATCTGGATAATGCATAAAGAAATTGTTGCTTTTAAATTAATTGAATTTCTTCATAATGCTTCTAATATTTTTAATTTTGTAATGAGTATTATTAAAGAATTTACTTCAGAGAGTAAAATTCGTAGTTTTACATTGCAAAGGTCAATGAAGCATTATTGATAATTAACTCGACACCTTAACCCCAACTTTGGTGGTATTTTATTTCATTTTTGTTGTATTTGTTGTAGAGCCAAAATACCAATGGAAGCAGATTTATAAAATCACAAAAAACATTCAATAAACCAAGAACATCAAGGAATCGATTCTTTTATATATAGGGCTCAGAACATAAGCATTTAACCCTTCTGTACAATAAAGAAATAGCCACAAAACCCAAACCCTAAGATCAATGAACACACCGTAGCTACTACAATGGACACGAGATCAACACACTGATCTCTTTTCTCAAAACCTAGAACGAAGAATCACCCAGACTCCAAACACTCAGATTTTGCCTAAAAATCAGAAGTTTTAGAGACTACACACAGTAGAGAAAACCAACAGCAAACAACGAAGGTGAACAGAGAAAACCCAGAAGCTTCTCACATAAAACAGAATGAAAATCACACAAACAGTAACCATTCAGCTGGTATATATACAAAACACCATCACCGTAGATCCAACAGTTAATCTAGCGGTCTAGAGCAGCACACGTGGCCTCCACCTTAGGCTCGGGTTTGGGCTTGAATCAAATATTGAGTTATTGGGCAATGACCAACTAAAAAACATTTGGCAAGTGGGCTTAGCCCACATTTCATCATAGCCCCAAAAGATTGAATGCAAATGACAAAAATGGCATCACAATCCAACAAATCTCCCCATTGATGCCAATGTTATAAACAACCAAACATATTGGTTCTCATCAACACTAGCACCAAGAAGAATCACACTTGCAGAAAACATAAAGTTTAACTAGTATCAATTCTTAGAATTTGCAATCAAGACTTAAATTTGTCTAGAGGAAGTACCTTTGTTCCCATCTCAGTATTGTGTAGGGATTTTTTCAAGCAATATGAACTCTTTTTGAACTATTTTTCTAATGAAATGCATCTTAACATCTATATGTTTAGTCCTATCATGAAAAGGGGTTTTTACATAAATGAATGGCACTTTCGCTACTACAATAAACAACAACAGGATTATGTAATTCATTTAATTCACTCAACAAGCCTTTAAGCCATAAAGACTCTTTAATAGCTTCGGTAGCAGCTACATATTCAGCTTTTGTAGTAGATAAGGCAACAATAGGTTATAATTGAGACTTCCAACTTATGCAAGTTCTATACAAAGTAAACATATATGCAATTGTTGATTTTTTATTATCATTATTACTAGTATAATCAGAATACACATATCCTCTTAACACAATTCTCTTTTTACAAAATTTAAAATGCAAACCTAAATCTGCAGAAATTTTAAGTATCTTAAAAGTCATTTTAAAGTAGTCCAACGTTCAGGACCAAGGTTTTCCATAAACCTATTCAAAATGCTAATAGCATGTACAACATCAGGTCTAGTATATACCATAGTATACATAAGAGATCCAACAACATTAGCATAAGGCACCTTTTGCATATACTTGATATCAAATTCATCATGTGGACATTGTTCTTTACGCAACTTAAAATGACAAGCAAGAGGCAAAGTAACGGACTTGGAATCATGCATAGCAAACTTGGACAACACCTTTTTCACATAATCAGATTGTGTTAAAAGAAGATATTGCTTTGATCTATTTCTTTTAATATCAATTCCTAGTATTCTCCTAGCATGTCCTAAATCTTTCATTTCAAATTCAACACTTACAGCTTTTTTTATATCATTTATATCACTCATTTTATGTCTAATCAACAGCATATCATCAATATACAAAAGAAGATAAACAATCACATCATTACTATCATTTCTTTTAAAATAAAGATAATGATCAAAGACACTTCTTATAGAACCAATAAATGACACAAAATTGTCAAATCTTTTATACCATTGCCTAGGTGATTGTTTCAAACCATGCAAAGACCTATTTAAAAGACAAATATGATTAGGTCTTTTAGAATCAATGAAACCTTGTGGTTGAACCATATAAATCGTTTCATCTAGGTCATCATGCAAGAACGCAGTTTTAACATCCATTTGTTCAAGTTCTAAATCATATTGAACAACTAAAGTAATCATGACTTCTATAGTAGTGTATTTAACAATAGGAGAGAAAATTTCATTGTAATTAATACCAGGTTTTTGTGTAAACCCCTTTACAACTAGTCTAACTTTAAACTTAAGAAGTTGTTTAGAAGAATTTTCCTCCTTAACGCTATAAACCTACTTACAGTCTACTAAAGACTTATTCTCAGGTTTAGGAACTAATTTCCAAGTATTATTCTTAATTAGGGACTTCATTTCTTCTTCCATAGCACCTAGCCACTCATCTGATTGTTGACCACTTAAAGCCTCTTCATAAGATTTTGGCTCTTAAAAGTTAAGTTTTGATATGACAAAACAACAAAGGATTGATAATCACTCATCCTAACAGGTTCCCTTATCTCCATCCTAGTTTTATCACGGGCAAGTTGATAATCAATCAAAAGATCAACTAATTCATTCGCTAAGTCTTGTTCACTACTTTCAATAGGTTCCTGAGAACCAGTAACACCATCACTCTCTTCACCAACTTCATTCTCAACTTGTTTCTCCTCTACAAGTTCAGGAGAATAATATAATTTCACCTGCATCCTAGTCTCCTCACCCTTTTCACTCTCAAGAACATCACTAGAGACTTTCTTCCTCAAACAAGACTTATCAATTTCATTAAAAGTCACTTTCCTACTGGTTATCATTTTAAACCCCTTCTCATCTCTAACCCAAAGTCTGTATTATTTAACTCTTTCAGGATACCTCATGAAAACACATTTCTGAGCTATATGCTCTAATTTGCCTAAACTTTGGTGAGAATATACAGCACACTCAAAAGTTCTCAAAATAGTATATTCAGATAACTTCCCTAACCATACCTCTTCAGGTGTCTTACCATCTAAAGCACTGAAAGAAGTCCTATTCACAATATACACTACTATCATAACAACTTTACCCCAAAGGACTTTACGAACTCTTGAACTAATCGTCATTCATCTAACCTTATCCAAAATAGTTATATTCATTCTTTTAGCAACTCCGTTTTGCTTAGTAGGAGGAGCAGTTTTATACCTGAAGATCCCATTATNTGTAGTAGATAAGGCAACAATAGGTTATAATTGAGACTTCCAACTTATGCAAGTTCTATACAAAGTAAACATATATGCAATTGTTGATTTTTTATTATCATTATTACTAGTATAATCAGAATACACATATCCTCTTAACACAATTCTCTTTTTACAAAATTTAAAATGCAAACCTAAATCTGCAGAAATTTTAAGTATCTTAAAAGTCATTTTAAAGTAGTCCAACGTTCAGGACCAAGGTTTTCCATAAACCTATTCAAAATGCTAATAGCATGTACAACATCAGGTCTAGTATATACCATAGTATACATAAGAGATCCAACAACATTAGCATAAGGCACCTTTTGCATATACTTGATATCAAATTCATCATGTGGACATTGTTCTTTACGCAACTTAAAATGACAAGCAAGAGGCAAAGTAACGGACTTGGAATCATGCATAGCAAACTTGGACAACACCTTTTTCACATAATCAGATTGTGTTAAAAGAAGATATTGCTTTGATCTATTTCTTTTAATATCAATTCCTAGTATTCTCCTAGCATGTCCTAAATCTTTCATTTCAAATTCAACACTTACAGCTTTTTTTATATCATTTATATCACTCATTTTATGTCTAATCAACAGCATATCATCAATATACAAAAGAAGATAAACAATCACATCATTACTATCATTTCTTTTAAAATAAAGATAATGATCAAAGACACTTCTTATAGAACCAATAAATGACACAAAATTGTCAAATCTTTTATACCATTGCCTAGGTGATTGTTTCAAACCATGCAAAGACCTATTTAAAAGACAAATATGATTAGGTCTTTTAGAATCAATGAAACCTTGTGGTTGAACCATATAAATCGTTTCATCTAGGTCATCATGCAAGAACGCAGTTTTAACATCCATTTGTTCAAGTTCTAAATCATATTGAACAACTAAAGTAATCATGACTTCTATAGTAGTGTATTTAACAATAGGAGAGAAAATTTCATTGTAATTAATACCAGGTTTTTGTGTAAACCCCTTTACAACTAGTCTAACTTTAAACTTAAGAAGTTGTTTAGAAGAATTTTCCTCCTTAACGCTATAAACCTACTTACAGTCTACTAAAGACTTATTCTCAGGTTTAGGAACTAATTTCCAAGTATTATTCTTAATTAGGGACTTCATTTCTTCTTCCATAGCACCTAGCCACTCATCTGATTGTTGACCACTTAAAGCCTCTTCATAAGATTTTGGCTCTTAAAAGTTAAGTTTTGATATGACAAAACAACAAAGGATTGATAATCACTCATCCTAACAGGTTCCCTTATCTCCATCCTAGTTTTATCACGGGCAAGTTGATAATCAATCAAAAGATCAACTAATTCATTCGCTAAGTCTTGTTCACTACTTTCAATAGGTTCCTGAGAACCAGTAACACCATCACTCTCTTCACCAACTTCATTCTCAACTTGTTTCTCCTCTACAAGTTCAGGAGAATAATATAATTTCACCTGCATCCTAGTCTCCTCACCCTTTTCACTCTCAAGAACATCACTAGAGACTTTCTTCCTCAAACAAGACTTATCAATTTCATTAAAAGTCACTTTCCTACTGGTTATCATTTTAAACCCCTTCTCATCTCTAACCCAAAGTCTGTATTATTTAACTCTTTCAGGATACCTCATGAAAACACATTTCTGAGCTATATGCTCTAATTTGCCTAAACTTTGGTGAGAATATACAGCACACTCAAAAGTTCTCAAAATAGTATATTCAGATAACTTCCCTAACCATACCTCTTCAGGTGTCTTACCATCTAAAGCACTGAAAGAAGTCCTATTCACAATATACACTACTATCATAACAACTTTACCCCAAAGGACTTTACGAACTCTTGAACTAATCGTCATTCATCTAACCTTATCCAAAATAGTTATATTCATTCTTTTAGCAACTCCGTTTTGCTTAGTAGGAGGAGCAGTTTTATACCTGAAGATCCCATTATCTTTACAAAGTTGATCAAATTCAGAATTACAAAATTCCATACCACTGTCTGTTATTAAAACTTTGATTTTTTTTATCCATTTGATTTTCAATTAAAATTTTCCAATTTTTAAACTTTTCAAAAATATCTGATTTTTATTTCAAAAGATAAATCCAAACTTTTCTTGAAAAATCATCAATCGGTGATTAAAAAAAATCTATAACCACCTTGAGTGGTAGTAGATGATGGGCTCCACAGGTCAGAATGAATATACTCAAAGATAAATGCAGTCTTATGCTATCCAGCATTAAAATGAAGCCTATGTTGTTTTCTTAAAGTACAATACTCGCGGAAATGAACATTAGAAATCACATCCTTACCAAATGCTCATTTTATATTCAAAATATGCAGTCCATTCTCACTCACATGTGCAAGCTTATTATGCCTTTCAGGGTATCATCAATCTCAGAGCTAGAGGACTGAGCAGTGTGACTCTAAACTATATTGGCTCTAGTGACATATATATCATTCATCGTGGTACATTTGAAAATAACTAAAGAACCCTTAATTACTTTTAAAGAACCATCTCCAATAATGCCTTGCAGGCCTATGTCATCTAGATTACCCATAAAAATCAAGTTCATATTCAAATCAGGAACACACCTTACTCTTTTTAAAGTAAAGATATATTCATTTTCAAATTTCAAAGTTACACTACCAATTCCTTTAATACTACAAGCTACATTATTACCCAAAACCACATCTCCACCATCAAGATCCTTAAAGTTTTCTAACCAAAGTCTTCTAGATATCATATGGAAAGTACACTATGAATCCAGAATCCATTCACTATTCTGATAACTGTTATTTACATAATTTACAGTATTCAAATCAGAAATGGGTTCTATTACCACATACACATCAATAGTTCTCTTATCTAGGGGTTCAACTACATTTTCCTCATCCACTCTCATCTCTCTCTGTTCATTCTTCTTCTTATAAGAGTCTTTTATAAAGTGTCATGTCTTTCCACACCCATAACACTTTCTATTTACACTCCTAGACTTAGCATCCGTTTGGTACACATTATTTTTTCCATTCTCATTCTTTTACTCATTTTCAACCACACATTCTTCAATAAAATAATATTTTTCATCACATCAATAACTTTTCATTCTTTTTCAACTATACATTCTCCATCAATCCACTATTCCAAAATACATTCTTTCAAAATAATGCGGCCCAAACACACCCTTAGATCTAAATCTTTCTTTCCCTTTCTTCTTAGAATTATTATTTCCCTGATGACTCTGATCATTCACTTGCCTAGACATATGTCTCCCTCTCACAAATAAACTCTCAAATTCATTCTCAGTCTTATCAACCTTAAGCTCTAATTCTTTACTTCTTAAAGAATTAATCATTATCTCGGGAGTTAAGGTATCTCTACCATACTTAATAGCAGACTTAACATCCTTATATACATCGGGTATAGCATTCAAAAGGATAACAGCTTTATATTCTTCTAAAACTTTATCCCTAACATTAATAATATCTTGAACTAATTTATTAAAAGTATCAAGATTAGCATCTAAGTCTTTAGACATATCAATCTTAAAGTTANTGCATAGCAAACTTGGACAACACCTTTTTCACATAATCAGATTGTGTTAAAAGAAGATATTGCTTTGATCTATTTCTTTTAATATCAATTCCTAGTATTCTCCTAGCATGTCCTAAATCTTTCATTTCAAATTCAACACTTACAGCTTTTTTTATATCATTTATATCACTCATTTTATGTCTAATCAACAGCATATCATCAATATACAAAAGAAGATAAACAATCACATCATTACTATCATTTCTTTTAAAATAAAGATAATGATCAAAGACACTTCTTATAGAACCAATAAATGACACAAAATTGTCAAATCTTTTATACCATTGCCTAGGTGATTGTTTCAAACCATGCAAAGACCTATTTAAAAGACAAATATGATTAGGTCTTTTAGAATCAATGAAACCTTGTGGTTGAACCATATAAATCGTTTCATCTAGGTCATCATGCAAGAACGCAGTTTTAACATCCATTTGTTCAAGTTCTAAATCATATTGAACAACTAAAGTAATCATGACTTCTATAGTAGTGTATTTAACAATAGGAGAGAAAATTTCATTGTAATTAATACCAGGTTTTTGTGTAAACCCCTTTACAACTAGTCTAACTTTAAACTTAAGAAGTTGTTTAGAAGAATTTTCCTCCTTAACGCTATAAACCTACTTACAGTCTACTAAAGACTTATTCTCAGGTTTAGGAACTAATTTCCAAGTATTATTCTTAATTAGGGACTTCATTTCTTCTTCCATAGCACCTAGCCACTCATCTGATTGTTGACCACTTAAAGCCTCTTCATAAGATTTTGGCTCTTAAAAGTTAAGTTTTGATATGACAAAACAACAAAGGATTGATAATCACTCATCCTAACAGGTTCCCTTATCTCCATCCTAGTTTTATCACGGGCAAGTTGATAATCAATCAAAAGATCAACTAATTCATTCGCTAAGTCTTGTTCACTACTTTCAATAGGTTCCTGAGAACCAGTAACACCATCACTCTCTTCACCAACTTCATTCTCAACTTGTTTCTCCTCTACAAGTTCAGGAGAATAATATAATTTCACCTGCATCCTAGTCTCCTCACCCTTTTCACTCTCAAGAACATCACTAGAGACTTTCTTCCTCAAACAAGACTTATCAATTTCATTAAAAGTCACTTTCCTACTGGTTATCATTTTAAACCCCTTCTCATCTCTAACCCAAAGTCTGTATTATTTAACTCTTTCAGGATACCTCATGAAAACACATTTCTGAGCTATATGCTCTAATTTGCCTAAACTTTGGTGAGAATATACAGCACACTCAAAAGTTCTCAAAATAGTATATTCAGATAACTTCCCTAACCATACCTCTTCAGGTGTCTTACCATCTAAAGCACTGAAAGAAGTCCTATTCACAATATACACTACTATCATAACAACTTTACCCCAAAGGACTTTACGAACTCTTGAACTAATCGTCATTCATCTAACCTTATCCAAAATAGTTATATTCATTCTTTTAGCAACTCCGTTTTGCTTAGTAGGAGGAGCAGTTTTATACCTGAAGATCCCATTATCTTTACAAAGTTGATCAAATTCAGAATAACAAAATTCCATACCACTGTCTGTTATTAAAACTTTGATTTTTTTTATCCATTTGATTTTCAATTAAAATTTTCCAATTTTTAAACTTTTCAAAAATATCTGATTTTTATTTCAAAAGATAAATCCAAACTTTTCTTGAAAAATCATCAATCGGTGATTAAAAAAAATCTATAACCACCTTGAGTGGTAGTAGATGATGGGCTCCACAGGTCAGAATGAATATACTCAAAGATAAATGCAGTCTTATGCTATCCAGCATTAAAATGAAGCCTATGTTGTTTTCTTAAAGTACAATACTCGCGGAAATGAACATTAGAAATCACATCCTTACCAAATGCTCATTTTATATTCAAAATATGCAGTCCATTCTCACTCACATGTGCAAGCTTATTATGCCTTTCAGGGTATCATCAATCTCAGAGCTAGAGGACTGAGCAGTGTGACTCTAAACTATATTGGCTCTAGTGACATATATATCATTCATCGTGGTACATTTGAAAATAACTAAAGAACCCTTAATTACTTTTAAAGAACCATCTCCAATAATGCCTTGCAGGCCTATGTCATCTAGATTACCCATAAAAATCAAGTTCATATTCAAATCAGGAACACACCTTACTCTTTTTAAAGTAAAGATATATTCATTTTCAAATTTCAAAGTTACACTACCAATTCCTTTAATACTACAAGCTACATTATTACCCAAAACCACATCTCCACCATCAAGATCCTTAAAGTTTTCTAACCAAAGTCTTCTAGATATCATATGGAAAGTACACTATGAATCCAGAATCCATTCACTATTCTGATAACTGTTATTTACATAATTTACAGTATTCAAATCAGAAATGGGTTCTATTACCACATACACATCAATAGTTCTCTTATCTAGGGGTTCAACTACATTTTCCTCATCCACTCTCATCTCTCTCTGTTCATTCTTCTTCTTATAAGAGTCTTTTATAAAGTGTCATGTCTTTCCACACCCATAACACTTTCTATTTACACTCCTAGACTTAGCATCCGTTTGGTACACATTATTTTTTCCATTCTCATTCTTTTACTCATTTTCAACCACACATTCTTCAATAAAATAATATTTTTCATCACATTAATAACTTTTCATTCTTTTTCAACTATACATTCTCCATCAATCCACTATTCCAAAATACATTCTTTCAAAATAATGCGGCCCAAACACACCCTTAGATCTAAATCTTTCTTTCCCTTTCTTCTTAGAATTATTATTTCCCTGATGACTCTGATCATTCACTTGCCTAGACATATGTCTCCCTCTCACAAATAAACTCTCAAATTCATTCTCAGTCTTATCAACCTTAAGCTCTAATTCTTTACTTCTTAAAGAATTAATCATTATCTCGGGAGTTAAGGTATCTCTACCATACTTAATAGCAGACTTAACATCCTTATATACATCGGGTATAGCATTCAAAAGGATAACAGCTTTATATTCTTCTAAAACTTTATCCCTAACATTAATAATATCTTGAACTAATTTATTAAAAGTATCAAGATTAGCATCTAAGTCTTTAGACATATCAATCTTAAAGTTAAAGAAGCTTTCTAGAAAGAAGAGTTTATTAGGCAGACTCTTAGACATATATTGTTCTTCAATTTGTTCCACAAAGCCTTAGCATTATCAAGTTTTTCAATTTTTCTCAATACTTGATCAGACAAATGAAGAATTATAGAAGTATAAGTAATTTCATCAGATTCAAGTTTTTGATCATCTGTCATAATAGCAGAAAATTCACCAGTTATGGCCTTAGAGACTTTCGGTTGAACAAGATCCCTTTCATTTTTTGCTGCTAAATGAAAAAATCTCATTTTGCATTAAAAACTACAAGTTCAAACGTTGTAATTGTCATTTAAAGCTTTTAATCAACACAAAAAAAGTATTTGAGGTCACAATTTAACAAAAACTCAGAAAATAGATATTTCAAAACCAATTAAATATCACACAAAACCTCAATGTAACACAAAACATAAAAGAAATATCTCTCAAATCAACATTCCAATAAGACAGTGAAAAAATTAATGTGAAATGCAGTAGTGATTGTAAACAGAATAATACCCTAAGTGAAACAACACAAAGTCTGCAGAGAGATTTAAAACCAGTAATTCACCAATTTGTGCCACAGTATATTAAACAGAGTAATATACAAAATTCCTCCGATTTCTGATATTAGAATTCACCAGGATTCCATGAAATTTATGACCCCAGATCAAAACTCAATTCTTAATCACTAGAAAAGAAGAATTTACAGAGGACACAGGGAGGGAATTCAAAATACTCAAGATCAAATAACAAGATAATAAGGGGGGTTAGGAAATGTCACCAAGCAGGTTCGAAGAACCAGCACCAAGAAGAAATTTCAAGGACTCTGCAGGACCACCAGCTCGAAGCCTAATCTCTAAGCCCATTCACCAAGAACCAGTTTCCCTCATAAGATAACACAAATGGAAAATGCGATTAGTAGAATCTAGGGTTTTCACTGTAAAAGGAGATCAGTGAAGAACATGTTGTGAAATTAATTTCACACCCTGCACCACCAATCGATGAACTAGAGAGCAACCAAGAAGGCTCCGATACCACTTGTAGAGCCAAAATACCAACGAAAGCAGATTTATAGAATCACAAAGAACATTCAATAAACCAAGAACACCAAGGAATCGATTCTTTTATATATAGGGCTCAGAACAAAAACATTGTACCCTTCTGTACAATAAAGAAACAGCCACAAAACTCAAACCCTAAGATGAATGAACACACCGCGGCTACTACAATAGACACGAGATCACACACTGATCTCTTCTCTCAAAACCTAGAAGCGAATAATCACCAAGACCCCAAATACATAGATTTTGCATAAAAATCAGAAGTTTTAGAGACTATACACAGTAGAGAGGACCAACAAAAAATGGAGAAAACGAATAGAGAAAACCTAGAAGCTTTCCACACAAAACAGAATGAAAATCACACAAAGAGTGACCATTCAGCTGGTATATATACAAAACACCATGACCTTAGATCCAGCAGTTAATCTAGCGGTCCAGAGCAGCACACATGGCCCCCACCTTGGGCTCGGGTTTGGACTTGAATGGGCAATGACCAACTAAAAAACAATTAGCAAGTGGGCTTAGCCCACGTTTCATCATAGCCCCAAAAGATTGAATGCAATTGACAAAAATGGCATCACAATCCAACATTTGTCATATTAGACGACAATTAAGTGCGCTCTAACTCTAATTTTTATTTTTATTTTAATGATATCCCCTAATAGAAAACAAGTTTTTGATTAATATTATAAAGAAAATGGAGTAGAAGCTAAAACATTTGTCACGGTTATAGGTCATAGATTAAATTCAAATTTTCTTTAGGTACTTTCTTGTGAAGGCTACAAACATCTTATTACTAATTACGACGCCTAGCACATATACATCCCAGATCTGATTTACAAGAGCATGATTGGAAAATTGCATTTCATGTGAAAAAAAAAATTTTTGAAATTTTTTTCAACTATACGAATATATTCCTGGGCATATATTATCCATTAGTCTCCTCCTTCTCACTCAATTTTATCATATTGCTGAATATCAGAAAGTATAAAACATTGCCTATATTTTCTATATCATAGCAGTAGTGGAACTTAAAGTTAGAAAATATCGAGAGGATTTGCCTATCTTGTTTCTGTTAGCTCACGTAATGCACCCTAGATTTAATTTAGAGGGTACAAAAGTTGTTTTAAACCAAATTTCAAATAACTTAAATTTTGAAGCTCCAATTACATATGGTAATATAGAGAGAAGTTTAAATGAAATATATGCCCAAAGGTTCGGTAGGAATTTTTTATGGCCCCCATACTATGCCTAGCGCTACTGTGTCGTCATAAGAAATCAAAGCTGAAGATGATGAGCTAGAAATATTAAAAATGGTTAGTTCAAGTATATTCTGGTACTTCTTCTTCTTCCCTCGCCCAATGTGCGTTAAATATTGGTACAAATAGAACATTGGTAGAATTCACTAGGTATATTGCTCATGATATGATTTGTATTTTAGAGTCAATAGATACAAAAAATTAGAGTTACTTAGGGGAGGTTCTCTTTGTATTTCAGTTTTGTCTTTTGAGTTTTGAATTCATTTTGTGTTTTGTGTTTTGAGTGTCTATTTTGAGATTGTTGAAAATATGTTCTTTTTGACATTTTGAAAAATTGTTTTGAAAACACTCAAAACTCGTTTCGAAAATTTTAACTTGATTATAATTGAAAACACTCAAAACGAGAAATTGTCGTTTTGGATTTTCTCTGTAAATTTTTAACTTATTTTGAAAATCGCATTTTCGAAAATAGGAAAGAGAACACGTTTTCATTATTTTAGAGAATTGAAAACAAAAAACGGCTTGAGAACAGCCCCTTAAGTTTTGAAGAACAAACGAAAGTCAATAGCCAAATGTTTTCTGTATAACACGCTATCTAATAATACTTAAGAACTATGTTATCGAAGTCTGATCTTAGTGCGAGTGGTAGGATTTTATTTGAGTACATATCAAGACTTTAAAAAAGACATACTAGAGAATTTAATGTATTTAAAAAGATTGGAAAAATGCAGAGTTTTAAATCCAAGATAATTGAAAAATATTAGCTCAACAAGTAAATGATATCAGTTATCATAATTTATAATTATTGTCATTAAGTACATTAATTTTCTTTAAAAAATTTCACGTTTTAGAAAAATTGTATACGCAGCAACTTGTTAGTTTACAATTTTAATATTACTTGCATTAAAAGTAACAGATTCCAAGCTTTAAAAAAGAGGAGTGTTTCAAAAGTATTTTCAAAAGAAAATTTGAAGAGTTGCTTGTGGGCCCACTGGACCCATAAACCCACGAGCCTATGGGCTAAGTCAAGCCTCATATTTGGGCTTGAGCTCGGGCTCGACTCGTCCTTAGGGTCAAGCCGAGCTTGTGTTTATATGGGCCGAGCTAGTTCCTTTGAAAAGCTCCTAGATCAAATGTCGAACCATGTAAACTTTTACAATATTTGTTTGTTCTATATTTTGCCTAAAACTGACCACACCTTTCAATCGAACTATGTACAAAATTAAAGAAATTGATAATACTTTAAGTAAACTTGACAGTATTGACTCTGTGAAAGATAATTAATTACCTCTTGAGCACAAGGGGGTCAATTAATTATAAATCAATTCCTCAATAATTTATATCAAATAAGAGACATCAAGGCATACAATCAAATGGTACAACACGAAAGTTTTTTTTCTTGGTTATGCTATTTTTATTCCTCTCTCTGTGTATAGCAATGGAGTTTAACAAATAGTTAATTATTCTATCCCTAAACTTAGTCGTTAACCTAAACTAAATCACAAAGATAATCAGAATTTAAGAGTAATCTCATTTCCATTGCTCTCTTCACCTTCTTCCTTTAGCATCAATCTTTTTCTCTCTCCATTTTCCACAACACTATCAGCTTTCCAGCTGTTGCTCTCAGACTTCCCATCTTCCATGCTTTCAGATCGATCAAGGGTTCCGCCCGGGACATCGGACCCGGTTGAGCTATGTGTCTGTTCCTGTGATATTGGTGGTTTATACACATGGAGCTGGTGATGGATGGGTGGCTGTGGTGGCGTTAGTGCAGAATAGAATTCTTGGGGTACTGGTTGTGCTGAACAGTAGGGTGCTGATACATGAGAAGAAGGGTGTGCCCCGTAAAGAGCAGCTGGTGCGGCGCCGCCATGGGCGGCAGCTGCTGCATATTCTTGTGGAACCCATATGCCTCCTAGGACAACCACTTGGGGACCTGCTGTGGCTGCTGCTTGTGGGCTGGGACTTGGTCTTCTAGTGTGAAGTCTGTATTTCTGAGTACAAAGAACAGACAATATAAGCATAGTGCATAGTGTTACCAGTACTTTTTGTACTTGTGATGAGAATTTGTGAACAGGACAAAAGATGTATTTCTTTTTGGTACAACGAGTGTGTGTGTGTGTGAGAGAGAGATAGAGAGAGATGTGTGCCTGCAAATGGCTTTTTACTTCATCATTGGTCAAACCATCAACCTTCATGAATTCTCTGATTTGTTTCGGCGTGGCCACTGCAATTATTATTACCCAAAATGATTAGACTCCTATGATGAAGCTGACCAATCATTGTACTACTAAGAAAGATATAACTCTGAGTAAAACATGCAATGATAGTCTTCTTTTTCGTCTCCGAACGAAGTTAAAGTATGGTTAGTTCCTGATGCATAGACGAATAAGTTATTCTCTCTTGCACCTTTAACCACAGATCAGGTCAATTACCTTGAGAACCGCCTAGCATCTGAAGAGCACTAACGAAACGACTGTGCAAATCCGGTGACCAGCATCTCCTTGCTTTCCGGTGAGTTTGCGCGGAGGTCGAGTGGTTGTTCCCGGCGGTTTGTGTATCTTTAGCTTGCCCTTTCTCCGCCGATGAATCAGTACACATACCAGGATTCTCTCTCCTAGCTTCCGAGTTCTTTTTAATTTCTTCCATCTCCTTGTGGGATGAAGCAAGAGCCAAATCTGGGAAACTTGGGCTTGGACATGAATTTCTATCTTTCGAAAATGGATGAAAAGCTCCTCCATTTCTCTGTCTGTCATCTAAACATAGCTTCGGTCTGACTCCAAAACCCATATCGCTTTCTTTTGGAGATGATTGTTGCTTCGTAATTTCATCATTTGCTTGACTCCATAGTGGTACAGAAGTCATCCAGTTAGTTTTATCTGACATGTTTATAGCCTTTTCAATTCCTTCAGAACTTGCGTTTTTAAGTGGAATAAATTCTTCGAGAACTGGTCTTTGCCCTGCACTTGCCCTATGGGATTGAAGCTGTTGCCTTGATACCTCCATAGCTGGTAAAAGAGTTTCTCGTCATTAACTCAAAAACTACATATGGGTATCTTTTGTTGAATT